>WOGP01009009.1:0-10935 GCA_015342065.1 Leptinotarsa undecemlineata | reverse complement strand
GACCGGGAAGAATGTAGGACTAAGGAGAGAATGTGTGAGGATGATATATGAAAGGGTAGCCAAACCTGCGGCATTGTATGGGGTGAAGGTATGGGGTGGAAGGGCGCATGATAGTAGGGTGAAGAGACAGCTGAGTGCTGCACAGAGGACGTTTCTGTTAGCTTCATGCGGATCATATAGAACGACACCAACAACGGCACTCAGCGTCATCACTGGAATGGCTCCACTCCAGATAGAGGCAGGGGTCAGATATCAAGAGTGGGGAGTGAATGGGAAGAGAAAGATAGAGGATAGAATGAAGGGTGAAGACAGAATCTTCCCCTGGCGGCAAGGGGAGTTGCTGGAGGAGGTTGGAGGAGAGGAAGTGAGTGAAGTATATGTGGATGCAGGGGCGATAATAGAGGAATAGAGGAAGAAAGAATAGGATGGGCGTATAAAAGGAGGGGGGGGAGAATGGACTACAGGGAATGAAAGGATCACCTGGCAAAATAGTGTGAATGAAGCAGAGGCAATAGCGATAGAATGGGTGATTGGCATGTGGAGTATGGACGAGAATCTGAAAATAGTAAGTGACTCTGCAATAGCGGTAGAAAGAGTGAAAGATGGTAGGGTGGTGAATAAAAGGATAGCGAGGATTCATAGGATGATTGAGGAGAGGGGAGAAAGGGGAGTACGTACCCAAATCATATGGAGGAGAGGACACGTAACCGGCAACATGGGAAATAAGAAGGCGCATGAAGAGGCCTGTCTGGGTATGAGGAGAGAACACGTATCAGCGCATGTGAGGCAGATACATAGTAAAATGGAAGAAAAAAAGAGGGTAAAGGTAAATATCATGAGAGAATGGCAAAGGGAATGGGAGAGAGCAGAGACTGGGCGAGTGTTCTACAGATTCTGTAGAACGGTCGGGAATGAGTCGTTGGATCTGTCGCGGAAGGCGATCCAGCTCCTCACGGGGCATGGGAATTTTCCGGGATACCTAGCGCGATTCAACCTGGGGCCGGAGATTCCCTGCCCGTGTGGGTATGGGGAACCGGAAACGGCAGATCACGTGATTGATAGATGTATGATAGGGGATAGGATTGGATGGCGGGAGTGGAAAGAAATAATGGAGAGGGTAAACGGTGAAATGAATTTAAGGGATACTAATGGAAAAAAGAACGAATGGATACGATTTGCGAATCAATGGCAGATAGTGTGGTGAGGGATGAGAGGGAGAGACTTGAGTAAGTCATTGGAATTTATGGAAAAGGTCGCTTGTGTGGTCCTGGGTTGGCAGTCTGATCATGGCTGGACAGGAGTCTGGGTTTGTGATCCGGCATATGCAGGTATATATGTAAAAAGGGAATGGGGCGGGAGGATGAAAGAGTTTAATATTTGGTTGTATTTAATTTGTATTTATTGGTTGTTTATTTTTTTTTGTTATTATTGGTATAGTTAATTTGAATTATTGGTGGTTTATTTTCTGTTATAATGATGGGTTAGGTAGTTAGTAGGATTAATTGATAAGATACAATATGTAAGTAAGAATATTGCTGTTAATTTATAATTTTTTGGGAATTAAAGAAAAGGGTCTTCTGCCCTGCTAAGTCGTCCCAGCGCATTGGCGGCCTTCTGATTCGTCTATTCGCTGGGCGGGAGAGTTCGGAGGAGTAGGGGTTTCCTTGACAGTGGTGGCGCTAGATAGAGGGAAGATGCCAGTTGAAAGGCCTTCGGGCTAGGGCAATGATGGCAATGGCATTATTCATGTCCTCCGACATTGCTCATAAACAATGTGCGATAGAACGCAGAATATGCTCAAATTAGTAGAAACGTGCTTTAAGGAACACTCCTGACATATGTTCATAGGAGCATTTCCTATTAAAAAACCCTAACGAATCACCTTTTGAAGTTTCGTACCGTAGTTGAAAAACACACTGTATAACTGTTAGACCTCGTAAATTATGCCGCACCGGCATACAAAGAACTGCCGACGATCGGTAACTATTGAGTTAGCTAAGCCGTTCTGATCATACAAGCAATCAAAACGATTTCTACGACTATATTGATTCACATAACGTTCATTGTCTCAAGAGAATTGGGACCATTTCGCGAAACGGTTTCATCAACATTTACATTGTTACTCCTTTTTTACGAACGAGAAGAGATCTTACTTTCGTTTATTTCACTCAACAGTGAACAAACAGAAAGAACTGGAACACTTTCATGAGCAAATGTTTGCCGATAAAAAGATACGCCCCATCTTGAATTGAATTGTGCAGACGATTGAGAAGATTTTGAATGTGATCGATACCCTGGAATGTTGTCGTACTCCACACGGTTTCTATCTTAACAAACCCGAGAAAAAAAGTTCCCGTCAGGGGTGTGGAATTGACAACTTGCTAATCAATATGCAAGAATATTTTTTTCATGTCTTAGAAAAACTTGTATTTCACTTTATAGAACCATATATATGTTATATTCCATTCCAAATGATAATAAAAAACTCATACAGAAATAGAAGGGGAAACTTAAATTATTTTTTTAAATTTTGGCGAGAAAATTCATCAAGATTATTTGATTTTACAAAAAACTTCAGAGATGACATGTGAAAAAATATTTTATATGGTTTTTCCCATAGAGGAATCATTATAAAACATTTCCAAGAATCCTTCGTCTGATTTTCTTAGACAAGAGCAATTATGAAATCATTCGAGTGCCAGAAAACACTGGTCTCTAGTTTGACTTATTCAAAACTTCTTTCTTTTTTCAAGAGCATGTTAATGAACGCTTGTTTACAAAAATGTTTCAAACCAATTATTCATTTCATTTTTTGATATAGCTGTTAGAACGTGAAGTAAAGATAGTTACAAATGAAAGTTTTATTTCTCATTTTTCATAATTCATTTTATCTTTATCTTCTCTGAATAGAGAGTCTCTTATTTTTACTTTTGTTTCAGCAATGACAGATTTTCAAATACAGTACACTTATATTAAATTATCTCGGTTGAAGTTACGTCTGTTCATAAAAATCTTTTTTTTAGATCTGTTCCATTTGCAGTGAACCTTCGAGAATATACATCACATCACAAACCGTCATATTCAATGGAGCTAATTCAAACATGCATCGAATACAGGAAAACCCTAAAGGCTTTCGATTCACATGGCTGAGTCCAAAGAGAATTCATTTCACTTTCTCGTTGAGAGTAGCACGACAATACCTTTGAAAAGGGTAAATGTCCCTAATTGAGTTGATGCTACGCTTTTACATGAAAAAACTCTTATCCGTAAACATTCATAGAGCACTCGGGAGTACAATGGGAACATTCGAATTTCCGAGTGAATTTATATCGACAAAGAGGAGAATTTCAACCGAAACAAATAAATGAAACTGTGAGAATGCTCCGTATGATGATGAAATGAAACATAGTAATTGCAAGCGAATGTTTGTGAAGAGTTTTGACATGGAATAATTTCGAAATTAAACACAATGCAATTTAATTTTCAGTGAATCTTTCACATGCAGCTTGTGTGAACACCAATGAAACTGTCACTCCAAAAATATTGATATGGCTAACGATACATTCAATTTCGAAATATTCTATATTTTTCATTATAATTTTTTTTCCCAGGTACATTTCACGTGGCACAATCATGTCGCTGGGATTGCAAAGGCTGCTTCTCAAAAGTTTGGAACATTGTTCCGAACCAGAAAACTGTACACACCTCAGCAAGCCATCCGCCTTATTGGAGACGAGAACGTCATGTGCAAACTTGATAGCCTAGAAAGGTTGGAGATTTTTCTTTCTTTTATAGATACTGTTATGAATCATGCCCGAAAAAAATTAACCCCGGCCGCCACTGATAGCCATAAACCAGACGTGATGTGGCTAAGAGCGCGCGAGTGCACGATGATTCCCCGCCAATCTAGAAGCAGCAAGAACAATGCTACCCACTTCGACAGAACTTCGGAGAAATTTCTACAACATTCGATCACGATATTTAAAGGCTAGCCACGACGATATCCAGACAGTCAAGTGAAACCTACAGTGGGTTACGCGAAGCGATTTAGGTAGGCGATAGACATTCAAATGATAATTGAAGTTCAGTTGAAGTGTTTGCTGTATTTGAAGTAAAATGAAGTAACATTTGGTGTCGGTAATGGAATAATTGACTGAAATTTTTTACTTTTATGGTGAAAACAAGAAGCGTCGATTACGACGGGATGGAAAAGCTTGAGAAAATATTCGGGGCTTTACAAGCGAACCTGTCGAAAAATGAGAAATACAGAAGAAAGGAAGATGAACGCAGAAGAGAGGAAGATGAACGCGGAAGAGAGGAAAATGAACGCAGAAAAGAAGAAGATGAGCGAAGGAGAGAGAAAGAACGATTACGCCGAAATGAAGACCGCGAGTTACTACTAAATATTCTGGAAAAACAGGAAAGAAACATAGAGGAATATCGTAAATTATTGGTGAATCTTCAGGATAAACAAGAAATAGAGAATAAGATGTACCTTCATTCATTTGAAGATTTGAAATCTTCCCAAGTGAGCAAAGGGGAGGTACAGGAATTGATTCAGGAAAAATTTCAAAAAGTTTTCCTTGAAACTAAGGAGGAATTGGAACAGATAGACGATGAGAAGTTTCATGGGGTTGAAAGGAAACTTGAAGAGGAGATTAAAGGAGTTGGAAGGAAATTTGAAAAGAAGCTTGAAGGAGTCGAAAAAAAATTTGAAGGGGTTTTATGGAAACTTTGGAAAGGAAAAAGTCAAGGAAACGCAGATAGCCTCTCAAGAAAATCATGCCTGACATCCGAATTCAAATTATGTAGACGCCAGAAAGGCAAAGATACCCAGCTACCAGAAGAACTTCCCATCAGACGTGATAAGGTTGCGGGCAGATACTCCTTTATGGACAGCTCTAATAGGAAGATAAGCTCCCTTACCTCCTGTCGCTTCGGGTTTCCTCTGATCAGGTGGGTAGCAACCTGTAAGGGTCCCTTGTCCAGGGATACGGACAGCCAATGTGAGAAATCACCTGGTGTGGTACGGTCGTTAACAACCTCTGAGGGTGACGCTACCTTCCTGACGAGGTGAGACATCATCCCAGCGCAGAAGAAGAATCCCGTCTTGAAAACTATACGAGAATGGATTTCTAAGCAAGCGAGACTGGAATGGCAAAGATTTCCAAGTACTGCCGGCAGGAAAAGGTTACTGGCTCCAATGAGACTTCATGAGCATTTGAGATGACCTACTCACTCGGAAATGGGAAAGCCAGCATGGAAGAACCCACAGATTCCAGCTGATCGTTCCTAAGACGTGTATCTGGAATATCTTCGAACAGCTTGGCGCTGGAGGGCACTTCGGAGTAAATAGAACTCTAGCGAGAGTGCGCGAAAAGTACTATTGGGTCAATTGCCGTCGAGACGTGTAAGAGTGGTGTGAGCGCTGTGAGCTCAGTGGGTGTCCTTTCGAGAGAATCGCAGTCGACATTTTGGGACCACTTCCTATGGCCTCATCCGGTAACAAGTAGCTTGTGGTTGTGATGAACTACTGTTCCAAATGGACTGAAGTAGTAGCCTTACCCAACCAACAGGATAGAACAGTGGCAGAAGCCATATTGCATAAGATAATTGACAGACACGGAGGACCTCAAGAAATACACTGGGATCAGGGTCGCAATTTCGAATCGGATTTATGGAAGGGAATGATGACTCTGTTGGGAATAAAGAAGACAAGAACAACTGCTCTTCACTTAGAATCTGATGGAATAGTCGAGAGGCATAATCGCACAATCAATAACTACCTCTCGATGTTTTTTTCCAAATACCATAAAGACTGGGATGAATTGGTTAACGCGACGCGACAGCTTACACACCATCTATGTTCTAACTGGTAGCTAACTGAAGCTTCTGATAGATGTATAGTGTGGCAGTCCTTTCAATGAATCCCAAAAGGTACTTCTTTCAGAGTATGTGATGAATGACCTGAAGGAGAAACTGAAAATTGTACACGAATTTTTCAAAACCAAATTACAGCTTTCCAGAGACAGGATGAAGAAAATATTTGACAAATTGTCGATGCCAGTGAGCTTCAAGGAGGGCGATGCAGTGTGGCTCTACCAACTCCAACGTCCTAAAGGTGTGTATCCCAAGTTGTAGAGACCATGGCAGAGACCTTACTTGTTAACCAAAAAGATAAACGATATGGTGTACAGTATTCAAATTGTCACCCAGAAGCAAGCCTAAGGTTGTCCACATAGAGAGGTTGAGTCCCTACATGTACAAACAGTATATCTCGAACTTCACTGTTTAAAAACTATTCCATCTGGAGAACTGCGTTCATGTGGAATGAACTTCTTGAGAACGTTTTTCCAAATGGATTCAATACATTCAATTCATTCAATTCATTCAATTCATTCATTCAATTCATTCAATGGATTCAAATCCAAAATGAATCGCTCTGAGAGCACCTTAAGGATTTTCCTGTAGTGCTTGTGTTTTGTCCCTAAAAAGCTAACCTGAAATTCTTCCCAAATTTCAGCTACCGCAGTTGTCGGTTGATTGGTCAAACCACCAACATTGACTTAAGAACTCGGCAAGTTGATTTCGGTGTCACACCAGTAGGTGGTTCCACTATGTTTCGCTAGCGTTTACGCAGTTATTTTCATCAAGTACTTTTCTTGGTTTTTCACATTTTATTGACAACATGCACAGTGTGTTCGGGATTTTATGATGTGAAAGATATACATTTTTCATTCGTTTCCTCATTTTCTTGTTCATAAAATCTTATTTTTCAATGAATGTGAATAGTACAATTATTATTGTATGACATATCAATACTTCAATTTTTAAAATCACAGGAAATACTTCTCATTGGGCATACCCTGGTAACTCATTAATATCAGATATTTTTGAGGAAAAAAGTCACTCTCCACAGCAGAATCTGTTAGGAATGATGTATTATTATGTGTCATTAATTTCTGCTGTCATGATACAAAAATAAAAAAAAGGAAAAATACTCATTCATTTAAAAAAAAATGTACGTATGATCAGACAAAATACGCTCAAATAGACTGCTCAAGTAGACTGCTACGACTAGTTGAGCTCAGATAGATTACAATGATGTTTTGAATTTTTGACGCGTATTTGACCCATTCATGTGAAATTTCAACAAACATTTTCCAAAAGCTGAAGTTTTAGTTGACGATGCCAGTTCTCTCGCATGAGGAATTTTCATTTCATACTCGTTGTGTATTCAACTAAACAACTATTCTCCAATTTTTTCCGGCAGACCGGCTTTTTCAAGGCTACATACACATTCCCAATTTAATAAAACCGTTGTGGAAACTGCTGACACATTAGTTAGCATATAGCTGTTCTCTGGAGTGTGAGCCAGGCCTTCAGGGCGAGTTGGAAACATTTCAAAATGGAGTGAAAACGAGTTGACGCCCGCAATCTCTTGGGAACGTCTGGAGTTTCAACATATACGAGTCGTCATGTTAACACGACAGTCACATGCATGTTGTGGTGATACTTTTATCAATATAATTCACACACGTCAACACACTCCAACAATAATAAAAGTTTAAGATTTTCCGTAATCTATATAGTTGATTCTAGCGACTGGTCCTGGCAATGTGCAATGTTGATACTAAATACAAATTTACCCGCTGGAAATTTAAAGGCATGATGAAACAGTGATGAAAAGGTAATTTTTATATGTTACCCCCTCCATTGTTTACCTCTAAGGTAGACTTTGCTCCCGCGACTGATGCCCCTGTTAGAATATTCAAAAATCCTCCCCTATTGCACATTTACAACATAAAACAAACCTACATACAAAATTTCAGCCTCCAAAAATAGAGCAGTACGGAGAAAAGTTATGTGATTTCCATATGTAAACGCGCCCCCATCACCTCACGAGGAAGCTTCAGTTGGAATATTTGAAAAGCTTACTTAAGTGCGCATCTTAGACCTGAGAAGCACCTATATACCATATTTCAACTTCATAGAACTCACCAGTACGGAGAAACAGAGATCAATGGGTGTTAGTGAGTGACTTTCGCATTTATAAGTATAGGTACTATCGAATTGTAGAACTACTTCACTACCTACTTCTCTAATCATACATATATTGTGAAGCTTCCTGACAAATCCGGAATCGGCTGCTCTTCATTCAGTCATGGGTTGAAAACTCTGACCAGATGGCGATAGGTGCTTGGTAGTTTTTACCACCAGTCCACCATGTGCAGTCCATCTAGGCCTGGAGCAGCAAAGTTCTTGTAACCTACAAGGGCTCTTTGATCGTCATATGTATCAAGTTGAGCAGTTCGTTGCGCTCAGGCTGTCGAAACTCTCTGCTTGAAGCGCTGCGCTAGGGCTGCAGTGTCTGAGTTGAGTGACTGCGGGTGTTCATAGATGTCCTTCCAGAAGAACCTCACTTGATCAGCGGTCGGCAGATTATCCACAACACGCGGAGGCTCTTGAAATAAGATAGAAGGACTATCGTGTTTTTATTATCATTTTTTTACCGAAGTATGCGCTATTCAGGCCCTATCCCGCGAAGTCCCGATACATTCGAGAGGACGCGCCAGCATTATCAACCAACAACCACTCCCCACACCGTAGGGTAAGTGACCATTGGGTTCAAGAATCATGTGCCCTGAGTAAATGCAGTGAGCCAAGAATGGCAGTCTTCTGCACTTGTCTGGCTGAGATTTTTGCCTTAGTGCGTGTATGTGTGATTTCAAGATTCGAGAGTAGAGAGGGCATCATTCCATCAAGGACTCCAATAATCAGAACAAACATCTTGACAGAGTGATCTGGAAAAGTCTGCAGAGTTCGAAGAGAAAATCTCAATATTTCTTTCGGTTTTTCTTCTCTTTTCTGACGATATTCGTCTCGTCAGGAGCTGAAAACTCCACGACAAATATCGTTTTGGTCTGGTGGTCGAGAAGAACTACATCAGGCCTATTAGCTTACATGAGTCTGAGGATGGGGAACGAATAGTTCCAATAATCATTATTATTATTCCCAGAAAGTTATATTCCGTGTAATTCGTACCAGCAGTGCATCCATATATTTTTTCATTATTATCCTGCAATTATCATGAATCTGTACAGAAAATTTCACTTGCGAACACAAAATTTGCCTCATCTTGAAACATCCCATCATGTTGATAAATATTAGACTGTTTGTCGCAGCCTCCCCATTTATTCAAGCATTGAAATGCCGTATTTCTCATCTGACACCCCGATATTTACGAGATCCTCGCACAAAATATCGCCTGCATATTCTGGAAAGAGAAAAAAAATCGCCGCGCAGAGGGAATTGCGATTGCTACAAAGATTCATCGAGATGACCCGACTGAAAGCAATCCTTTAAATGGAACTTTCGACCTATGAGCGCCCACGAATTGTATGCAGACTGTCCAATTTCCGAGGAGCAGGCTCCCTCGGAATCATATATTTCAGGAATATATTCATATTTTCGCTGACATTCAGAATGCAGTATGACGTGGATTGTGTTCTCGAAATACTTTTTCCGTTTTACTTTTTAGCTGACTTAATTTATTTTAGTGCTCGTGTTGAGCAGATTCATAACAATTGCATGATGAGCAAATTAAAGACTTCACAGTCGTTTGAATTTAAAAGGGTTATATTTTTTAAAAAAAAGATATTACTTTTTGGGGAAAAAGCCTTTTGACTGTCTTTCCCTCCATTTTTATATAAACAATTTCAAATACTATCAATTCCAGCGACATGATTGTGCCTAGTATTGATGTCTATTTCAACCTACAACAAATTTATCGAAGCAGTAAGCGGAATTGACTGACCCGACATTATTACATCCGGTTTGATGATATTAATCTTTTTGGAGAAAACCGATACCTGGGTTTTCATGGCATTGAATTGAACCTGGTTACTTTCACTCCGATTCGAAATCACTCTAGATCCTCATTGAGATATCCAAACGTCCTGCTGCCAGTGAAGATGAGCATCCGCACTCAATGTTCTGGAATCCAAATGGATTGGCAAATGGAGACAATATGGATCCCTGGGAAACATCAGCGTTGATAGTAAAAGTATTCGAAATATATCCATCGATAGCCACTTGCAAAAAACGTTTTTTCAGGAAGCAGGAGAGCCATACAGAAAAATGATCCGGCAAGGCACAGCATCGAAGTTAAGCCAGCAAACCCTCATGTCACACACTGTCGGAGGTCTTAAAAATATCGAACCCAACAGCACTTGACTCTCCATATTTTTCGATTGCGTTATCACAAACATGAGTGACATCCGATAGAAGGTCGCCTGTTGACCTTCTATCGGACCCGACAGCCATATTGATGACCCCTCAAGATGTTAAAGCCTTTCAAATATACAAGCATATAGTGTTTAACGGCTTTCTCCATGATTTTTGATATGACTACTAGCAAAGCGACTGGTCCATAATTATTTCTAAAATTTTTTCCCCTTTTTGGAAATGGATTGAACTTGAGCAATCTTCCAACAAGAAGAAAATCCTCCTTTCAGTTTGGAAAGTGTGCAAAATACTGGGACGATTTCAATAAATTGATGGATGTAGCCGTTACTATGTGGTAGGAGATCATAATGATCCTTTGAAGTTTCAACAGTTTTCGATGTGTGCCTGAATCAGAGCTACCTACAGTTCAACAACAAATTATATAAACAGGATTCAGGTTTACCAATGGCCTCACCCCTTAGTCCACTTTTAGCAGACATATTTATGAACAACTTGGAGACTACTATAGTAAACTCGGACCTGGGTAAAAAACATATTCATTTTTGGTACAGATATGTAGACGATATTCTTGCCTGTTTCAGAGGTACTACACGACAGCTGAACCAATTTATGACATTCATGAACAATCTCAATAGCAACATTCAGTTCACACTCGAAACAGAGATAGAGAAACAGATAAATTTCTTA
>WOGP01009008.1:0-10935 GCA_015342065.1 Leptinotarsa undecemlineata | reverse complement strand
CTAAGAGGCGGGGCATAAAGCCTGCGCGAGGGGATCGACGCAAACCGTTCCCGCCAAGAGAGTGTTTTAGCTGTATAGTAAGTAAGCTGTGCTTGAACTTTACGGTAATGAGCTGACCATATGTACTCATGGGTTCCTCAATAAATAAAGGAAAATAATTTTTTTTCCTTTTCTAGTTTCGACACGTGAAACATGGTAGCCAACCTACGTCAATCGAATTTATTAAAGTTTTTATTAATCAGAATTTGACATGACGGTCTTTACTTTATCTTGATCGAATATGAATAATTTTGAAGTGAATCACAAAAATTCCATGTTGTAGATACTATTGAAAAAATGGATACACATTCAGTGGTATCAATAATGGAATTTGAAACTTTTCATAAACTATACGTCACGATTTGATCTCCACAAAAGTTTGTGGAGATCAAATCGTGAGGTGTATTTTATGAAATTACTATGAATACTGTTGAATACAATAAAATACGGCAAAAACAATATTGATTAGCGTAGACATAGTATGTTCATTTTGTGATTCACTTGCTTGACCGAGAATCAAAAGCATTTATATTTGTAACCTTATACACCTATTTAAAAAATATCAAATATTGCACTCAATTCACGAATTTTATTACTGCAATATTATTAGATTATAAGCATATATTATGTGCTTCGAGGCGTATACTTATCACGTCACGTTGGGGTATTTCATTGAAAAGCTTGATATCGCGCTCTGTACCTATGTAGTTTTGTAATATATCAGCAGTTGTTGTCTACAGACGTTTCTACCATTCTTGACATGTCACTTGTCATTTGTCATCCGTAAATCGTCATGCTGTCATTTGTTTATTCCATTTTCCTTAGTTTCTATGGCGCTGTTTTCTCGCTGGGTTTTTTAAACAAAATGGAGGCCTAGCTTTTTTGAAGAAAAAGGCGAAATTAAACATTAAATAAGCTAACTGGTAAATCAGTCAAATATAGAATTCGGCAAGTGTTCATAGATTATGTGAAACAAACAGTGTGGAGTGAATCGAGGGAAATTTGAAGCCAAACGATCGATAAACAAACTACAGAAATTGATGTACCTCCCCTCAATAGTGGACAAACAAACGCATTTGTTTGTGTTTAATATGAATTATTAGGTACTTCGAACAGTTATATCCCCTGACACCATTGTATATGTATCACTTATGTGTAAAAACATTTGTATATTAACTTTATGCATGTGTTCCAATGCTAATAAATTTTGTCATTTTTATTGTGCTATTCATTTCTGTTGAAGTTCCTTAAGGGGAGACTTCAGTATTCCCAGCTTCTGTACAAGTTGTCATTTTCACAAATCAATCTTCAAATGGCAGAGAGCCATTTGAAGATGAGTGAACGAATGAATGAAATGAATAATTTTCCAGATGCACAAGCAGGAAAATGTCCAATAGTGTTGTCAGAGTAACTGACATTAAAGATGATGGGTTGGATAACAGCTTACTGCTGCTTGTTGGTGAAGATGGTATGGTGACACCTGATCAAGATACAGTTGAAACATTTTTGAGTAAGTAACGTATTTTGACATTTTGTTAATCCAAAGTCAAATATATGTTTTTTGTAGAACAGAGAAGTGGACCAACTAACATACAAATCATGAAATTTAATCAGTCGGAGAAACAAGGTATTGACATTACTGTGAATAATGTGACTTACATTCCCGATGCTATAAATGAAGGTAAATAATATTTTTTATTTTTAGGAAAAACATTCTATACCTGCAGTGTCCCTCTTCACAAGGAAATATTACCGAATCTTCTGTTATTACTGGAATATGATAATATGATAGGATAGAAAGACAACAGCGAAACACATAGTAGGGTTAACCTAAAATTTCTATACACTGGCGTAGCGACTCATTCTTTAAAAGTTTGAGCAGATCAGGCAAAAATTACTTACTACTTTCTAAAACAGTGTCTAAATCTTGCCCCTTCTGATTGATTTCATAGAAAATTGTTGCTAATTCTTCTGCATAGCTGTTTGAATTATGATTCATTTCACATACCTAATAGAAAACTCTAGGGAATGACTATCAGCAAATAAAACGTTTTTAAACAAATACTTCAAGTCAAAACACAAATATTGCAGTATTTTTCAAAAAACTCATTTATTTTGAAGTTAAAAGAAAGAGAGCAATGTTTTTTGTCAAAAAGAAGTTGATTACTAAAATAAAAAGCAATGTAGAGTGAGGGCACGGTCATTTGACAACTACTGAATTTGGTCTTACTAGGTTCACTGAAACCATAGCATATATCTCCAAATAAGATTAATGCCAACTATATATTTACATCACTTGTCAGAAGTTTTGGAACCAGGGATATTTTTTCCAACAATATTGGGAGAAAATCCCCAAAACAAAAAATACTACAAATCAGTATTCAATGTATCCTTCACTGTAGATTAGTAGTCGAAAAAACTTGTGAAAGATATTCAAATATGCTCTGATTCTTCTAGAAGCAGAGCATAGCAAAGAGAACACCCCTGTTATCCAAAGAAAATACACAGGAGGCTTTTTATAAAAAGTAAGACATTTTCTTCTTAGGGTTTTTTCAGGAAATGTTGATTCCTAGTAAAGTAAATGCTGAATATATCATTAAAATCATTTCACTGTTTTTCATAATTTCTGTTGTTAATCTGTCACTTTTAAACTTACTATGTGTTTCATGTTGAACGATTTTTAGCAATGGTTTGACTATTTTTTATATAGTTGAATATGTTCGTAATTGAAAGAGGAAAATGAGTTGCGTAATGACTTTTATTTATGAAAATTGGCAACTACTTCATTAAAAAAAACATCAACATTTAAACACGCCAACAGGGCAAACTCAAAAATCAAATGGAACAGTTTAAAACAAAGTTGATTAAAAATCCGTCTTTTCTAACACTCCCCATGGATCTTTGATCCCCAATTCTCAGCAACACATGTTAGTTGATCAGCCAAATTTTCTCGTGATGGAACATTTGGGTGAACTTGGGAACAAAGATCCAGTTAGATTGTTTGAAATGGATGATTTTTAACATTTCAGTCACATCTTCACCTCTCCTGAAAAGAAAGATATGGTGATATTTTTGATGAGAAATGAAGGACACTGTTGATCATCAAACAATAATGAATTCTGATATATCCAAATATTTAATTACTTTATTGAAAGATGTGTATTATCATTCATTTTCCGAGTCTCCTTTCATACTGTTTTGTCAATGGGAAAGGCGATGACATCTCCCCTTACGAAGACGCCATCTATGGGATCAACAGAACTCAACCCTTGAATATCAACGATGAACGACGCTCGCCAAGAGAACATTTCTTGTTAGTGGTTGATGTCGAAGCTGGGCTTTACAACTGACAGTTTGAAGAGCCTCATTTATCTATGATATTCAAGGATTGAGTTCTCTGTCGATCTCATAGATGGCGTCTTCATAAGGGGAGATGTCATTGCCCTTACTGTGATTTGTCTTTGAAATACAGTTGAGTCCATGAATGCATTTGTGGTTCAGTGTAGCACCATTGATGAGACCTATTGGGGTTTGAAATTGTTGGTATATGATTCGAAGGAATACTTTTTCAGTATACAGGAAACAACTCAGCTTTTCAAGTAAACTCATATTACTCAAATGAATTCAACATCAACAACATTTAACGTTACTTAGAAATCAACCTGTCATTCTTGAATAAATGAATATAGGGTGATCCAATCAATAATACAAATTAGTAACATTCTCTCTAATTTGTATTATTTTCTACTTCCCCCATTGTAGAATAATTATCCCAACTCAGGCTCATACTTCCACACAGAGTTTGCAGTCCCTGCTTAATAGTGGTTTCAACTATATGCCTGCTATTCAACATTCAAATGCTATTTTTCTTACTTTAACAGAACCTTCTGTAACAAGTTCTCTCACAAAAAATGTTTTGTTTTAATATACTTAGTGCAGAGATGGTACTCTGGATTTTGGGACTATCTAATTGCAACTTCATTATCTACCATTAACAGCGGTGTTCCCTCTGGCTTGATAATTTCAGCTAAATTAATGTCTAGCTGCTTCACTTGTAGCTACAATTTCTGCCTCTGTTGTAGGTATGGAAACTGATGACTGTCTTTGACTGAGTCATGAGACTCCACCACCAGCATACATACATACTACGCCTGTAGTTGATCGACCTGTTGTATTGTCTTCTCCATGGTCTGCATCATTTGAACTCTCTATGATACCAGTTTTGTATCGAGGTTATTAAAGAATTCCGTAGTCTGATTGTACTTTGAGGATAACGAAATATTCCTGTTAGATGAATACAACCGTTATTAGGATTTTGTAGAGTTCTAGAAGCAAATCCAACTGCATAGGCTATATCTGGTAGCGTGCAAGTCATGAATACATAAGTGTTGCCAACATCTTGCTCTGTGTTGGAATCTGCTTCCCTGGTTGAATATGCTCATTTGTAATAGTGATGGAAATTGGATTACAGTTTCCTATTCCAACACGCTCCAATACCTTTTTGGTATAAGCTTTTTGACTTACTCAAATACATCCATCTATATTTATATCTGTTTATTTTCAAACCAAGAAAATAAGAGGCTGATTTTACAGTAACTTTAAAATTTGTTGTCAAATTTTCCAGGAATTCTCTTTTCAGTAATTCATTATTTGAAGTTAGTAAACCATCAGACATTTTTATTTGAAATGAATTAATGATTGATTGAATTATAATTATTATTATTGGATGTGTTCTATTTTCTTTCTCAACTATTTCTTCGCTAGCGTAACAAAAATCTGTATGCATATTAGGATTTCAAAATGAAGATCTCTGTACTTTTTCAGAAGTCGTGAGAACAAATTCGATGGACATAGAAGAAGTCGCTAGAAACTTGCGCAACTTCAAGCTAGACCATGATTATACGCTATTGATGTCCCCTCGGAATGATAGCCCTCCGCCAGAAGATGAACTGGCAAAAGCTCTCAGTATACTTGACGGCCCCGATCCGGCACTCCAGATGCCCCCTTTGAGCATGTCTGAGCCACCTCCTCTGGTGATGACATCTTCATATAAACAACCCATAAAGACCCCTCCCAAAGTAAAACTGATCCAGTCAATTACTATCGCGCCACCAAACAAGAGCAGTAAGGTGGTTCTACAAAAATCTGCTGTTCCCCCTTCCCCTGTTGAGTCACCTGCAGAAATTGTGAAGCCTGTGGTAGAGCAGAAAGTGGTTCCTGAAAAACCTCAACCTCCCGTTACTCCCAGTGAACCTAAGATAGAGCTCAGCTCAGTTGAAGTTAAAGAACCCCCTCCACAAGAAGTAAAACTTCTACCAGTTGATACCCCTCCGAAATCAAAAGCAAAAATCATCAAGACTGAAGCTAAAATTGCTCCCAAACCAGAACGACCAAAGCCTGCCAAGGCAAAAGTTAAAACCAAAGAGGTTATTGAGGAAGAAAGTGATGACTATGATGATTTTGTTGACGAAATGGACTTGGAGATGGAGGATGACAAGGACGACTCTGACTATGACTTTGAGCAGGAACTAAAAGTGAAACAGACACCCAGGAGGGCTAGCAGGAGATCGAAGATCGAGTCGAAGGGGCCCCCAAGAAGCCCCAAGCGGAAGAAAAGCGTTAGTAGTGAAGCAAAGGAAGTGAAAGAGGCGAAGAAAGAAATAAAAGAGGTAAAGGAGGAAAATCAGCAGGAAAAGCCGATTGAAGATAAACCTCCGTCAGAAAAGCCCGTGGAAGAGGCTAAATCAATTGATAAAAAGCCTCCGAAGAAGGAGAAGAAAGTTATAAAACCTATTCTAGACGATTTTGCGTTGTTCTCTACTCCAGACATCATCAGGCGTGTTGGAGGGAAGGAGCCCCTCACTCCTATGACACCAGAAGCTTCAAGCCCAGCAAAGCCTGCTAAAATCCTGCCCCAGGAGCCACACAGGAAGTCTGTGGAGGCTCAGCAGACCCCAGTGAAGAACAGGACAAGTATCGATGGTAGAAACGAAAAGGAAAAACATTCCCACAATAGTCCTGAGAAAAATGAATCTAGGAATAAGGAGAGGAGAAGTAGCATGGGGGATATGAAGCCAAAGCGTCCCAGTACCGACGAAAGTGCGAAATTCAAGGAGAAAAAACCTGAGAGAAGAGTTTCTGAAACTTGTAGGAGAAAAAGTGTGAACATGGAAGATATTCCCAGCGCCGAAGACATCCGGTCGATCATCATGAACGAAGACACCAAATCATTCACTATGGACACCATGCTGCAACATTCTGCCCAGAGTTTGGATCAGAACAATATCAATTTGGATGGGACGGGTCTGGAATTGGACCCTACACTTTTGGATAATTTGAATAATGATGAAATATCTGAGGACATTCTGTATCAGGTGGCACAGTCTTTGGTGTCGAATCCTGAGTTGCAGAATGCCATCGATAAGGGCATCAATGAAGGGGTGCTGGATCCCATGACGGTCGACCAGAATATTGTACCTAATCACAGTCACCATGTGCAGGTTAGTTTGCCTATTATTTTTATTGGTTAGTATTTTATGCTGATTAGAAATCTGTTTAAAATCTGGTAACCATTTGTTGCGCCCTTGAGAACAATAACCCTCAGAAGTCGATAGTTGTGAGAGCTGAGGAAAATTGAAAAGAAAATATTTTCAGAAGGGAATCGTTTTTTTAAAAAGATTTTCAGAGTTTATACTTCTTTAATATTAGGACATCAACCAAGTTGTTGTCTTTAGCAGATGAACGAAACTTGGTTGTTGACTTAGGAATTAGTTTTCTTTATTTCCTGAAAACGCAAACTTGGTTGGTGAATCACACATCAAGAAGATAATAACATTTTTGTTGTTTGGAAAAAGTGCTTATTTTGGATTTATTTTCCTCGAGAGGTTCCAGTTTTACTTATTACTCTTTGATGTACATAATAAGTTGTAGAATATATAAACTTGGTAGAATTAAAATGTTTTCTATTTTAAAGACTCGCTTACATGATAATGTTACCGATATTAAAGCATTTCTTATAGTATTCATTTCTGAACTGTAACTGTTGATATGTGCTGATAAGCCCCAAAATATAAGGTAATATTGAAGAGTGGAGTGCACCAAGCCATATTATAGGAGCTTTAGTACATGGGGTGATATTGTCTCTTATATTTTGGATAATACCAAAGAGAACTCAATTCTGTGGTAACTTTGTTCATGTGTTATTCCTAAGTGAGTTTTGCTTCTACGTAATAATAATAATCCTTTATTTTATCATTTGAATGCACAAAGGTTACATAAATGATTAAAAACGTCAATATTTCAGTTACATCATTACATTGAGCAAGGAAATGTCAAAATACAAATTTACATATACATGTATATATAAAAAAAAACAATTATATAGTTTAAAAATAAAAAATTATTATCATAAAAAGAAATTGTCTATGGAATAACAACACTTACTAAGTAGGAACTTTATCAGTCTTGATTTAAAAATGTTTACATTGGGAGATGATTTTATATGATCATCAAGAATATTATAGAGCTTACAACCAATACAATAAAAATTTCTTTGATGTAGAGATGTGCAATGAAAATCAGGCTGCAAGAGATTTCTATGACGGGTGTTATAGCGATGATTGTTATCTATTGCAAACTTATTTTTATTCTTATGGATATAAGTGCAAGCTTCCATTATATATAAACTGTAAACTGTTAATACACCAAGAGTTATAAAGTATTGACGACAACTGGTTCTCATATCAATACTTTCCATAATTTGAATTGCAAATTTTTGAAGAATGGAGATCCGATTCATACCGGCACTATTTCCCCAATTCAGTGTACCATACTTCATGGAGTGAAAATGTGCAAAGTACAGCGTATGCAAGACATTTTTGCTGCAGTGGTCTTTCATATACTTTATGCTGTAGCAACTACTTCTCAGTTTATTAGACAATAGTTCTATATGACTTGCATATGTTTGTCAAAAATTACTCCCATAGGTTTCACCTCATCACTACAAGTTATTTGTTTTTCTGTATTTTTGAATAACACAGGTGATCTTTGTTTGGAGCGCCCAAAAAATACTGTGACTGTTTTGTTATGATTTAGTAACAGACAATTCTTTTCAGACCAACGAATGATATCTTCATAAATCTTCTCAGTTTTACTCAGTAGCATGTCGTATTGTTTTTTTCAAAAATTAGTAAATTGGTATCGTCTGCATAACACGCTATTTTTATATCGTGGTTTCTTTCGTTCAGACGGATTATATCATTTACAAATATATTGAACAATAAAGGTCCCAATACAGATCCTTGAGGCACACCTCGATTTAGAACTCCATTCAGTCTAACAACCTGACTTCTGACATTTAAATATGATTCAAATAATTTCAGCGGTATCCCCCTAACTCCATACGATTCTAACTTACTACATAAAAGCCTATGATTGACTAAGTCGAAAGCTCTTGAAAAGTCAATGAAAAGACCCAGAGCATATTTTCCCCTATTAAGATTGTCTAGAGTTTAGAGAGACAACTGATAGCTCTGTAATTGGAACTTGACCTCTTTCATATATCGACATTATTGCTTGATCTATTCACGGACAGATGGCGCTGTACGTATTTTTTGTATATCAATAATACTAGTACATATACAATAATACTAGTATTTTTCATTCGTTATTGTTTTAAGATTATTTTTAACATTTCAGTTCGATGTTCTTTAAAAGCGTGTTTTTTAATTTTTTAAACTATATTTATATCTCTTCAGTATCCGTTTGTATTGTATGCGTTTGGATAAAATTGTTTAATGTATGTCTATATTTGTGCAGATATATATTTACTCTGTGATTTGCACTTTATATGTATGTACGCAAAGTCTGTTAAAAGTTGAGGTGAATTTTAATTTTTCTCAAAAATTATTTATTTGTTAATCAATTTCTATTTTGTCCCTTTCAAAGTAGACCCCTTCAAATTGAGGAAACAACTAACTTCCTTGAAATATTTATTAATTAATTTAATAGGACAATTTCATTTTCAGCTCGTCCAATGGACAATCTCGAAAACACTCGCTCCGTTCTGAGGGATTCCCACGGCTTGGACTCGTATAGCGGAACGGCATTCACCTCGGAAGTGGACACTAGATTTCCTCCGGATCAGGATGATATCGACACCAGATTTGGGGCCAGCACTAGAATCAACGAACGCCGTAACAATCTATCGGAGCTGGAACCGAGGTTTTCGGATAGTTATCAATTGGACAGCAACTATAGAACCAGGGTGGGGGGTGCCCCTAGAGGTATATTTGATGACGTGTGAAGGGGTATTGATTGGTCATGACGAAATTTCATTCTTGAAAAAGGATAGACAGTTTCGTTTTTCGTTATTTGTAACGTTTGGTCTATTGGATCTTTCATTGGCAAACATTTCAGCATGTTAATGACGGTTCTAATGAGCTTGCAATCCTTACGGAAAATAATAGGGTTCGGTGCAATTTTAATTAATAATAAAAGTTAATGAAATTATTATAAAGGAAAATTTCGGTAAAACCTTCGAAAAAAGTTGTCCATGTTTATAATGATGATACTAAAAAATTTGCCTCAGAGTTTAAGTGTGGGCAGCTTTTAAAAAATACTAACTATTGGGGTAAAATATGTCTACAGGGAATACGATAAAAGACAAAAAGTATCTTACTTAGAATAAACTAGATTTAGTGCCGATTATTCCCCATCATTTGAAATGTACGCCCTGTATACTTTCTAGTCAGGCGCACTTGGCATACATGGTAGTGAATAAGCTTTATAACGTACTTGTGCAGTATACTTTACACACAGTCCAAAATGATGGCAATTTTCGTCTTGGAGAGTATATTTATCATCTGTTACAATTTTAAGGTACGAAAATGTTATTTGTCGATCTATATACACTTGCTTGGCCTCTTGTTGTTTGTTGATGGTTGAAAAGTACATTCCGTATTGATTTGTAGTTATTGATTATTTATTAAATGAACACTAGGTTAATACCTTTGAAGTTTTCATTTCTTGAAAGCCTTTGATGAATTCTGAAATTATACTTGAAGAAAATCGAAAGCAGCAATCTTATTGAAAAAAAAAACAATGGGGCAGCATATCGACTCACGACAACGCCATCTATGGGAGCGAAAGAGAACTCAATCCTCGAATATCAAAGATAAACAAGGCTCCTCATGGCGGTCAGTTGAAAAGCCAAGCTTCGACATCAACTGCCGATGAGATTCTTTCTTTGTCTTTCACTGCAAGGCAACAAGTTAAACATTATAGCAAGTGAGACAGAGGATAATCTTGTTGGCAGTTCTCTTTCGATCCCATAGATGGCGTCGTCGTAAGGAGAATTGTCATTGCTCTCTCTTAGGCTTGCTCTTTAAGGACAGTTGAGTCCAAGCAATGCATTTGTGTGATAGAATCTTGGAATATCGACGGCATTACAGGCCGGAAGGATGAGTTCATGGAGTTGGTATCACGGTTTCCCGTTGACGTCATGGCAATACAAGATATTAGACTGATAGCAAGTGAGAACTCCACATCTCGCGTTTCAATTCCTATATAGGGTCGACAGGACAAGCCGTACGACCGCAGGACACGCGACACTCCTTGTGAAGACTGACCTCATGCAGCTCGGAACTCCAGCTCGGCGAATCAGTTAAGGCATTACAAACAGCTTAGGATTCCGTCGGCATGTTTCTAGACCTCCACCCAACAGTGGCCACCTCGGAGATTTTTTAAAGTTATTGGGTAGCAATCCTTTATGCAGCTTAAATATAAAGATCATAGTCATAAATAATATACGTTCTTCAACTGAGAACCAGTTCAGACACTGTAACATCAATTTATTTGCTATGTAACGGCTACATCCCAATATTAATCGCATACCCA
>WOGP01009007.1:0-10935 GCA_015342065.1 Leptinotarsa undecemlineata | reverse complement strand
GTATTTACCCTGGACTAAGATGACTAAGTCGTCTGCATAGCCCAGTGCTTTATACCCATTGTGGTCCAGGAGACATAATAACTACAGCTTTTCTTGACGATCCCTCTTCTTCTCGACGCCTGGATGATTGGATCTAATGACGTATTATCAAATGCGCCCTCAAGGTCCAAGAAAGCAGTTAAAAGTACTTCCTTTTTCTGTTACCCAACATAGAGTCGTTTCTGTTGACATACCTGACCTGTATGCATATTGGTCTCGATGTAATGGCCTGATACGTCCCTGATATGCCTGTCAAGTAGTTTTTTAGCGTTTTCAACGCAAATGACATGAGACTAATTGATCTCAAGGCCTTCGCCGAGTCCTGTCCGATTTTCCCAGGTTTCGGAATGAAGGTGTCCCTGATGGTAATATGTGACTGTTTTGGAATTCCAAGAATATCTCATAAAAAAATGTGGCTGTTAGAAAGGTATCGAAGTGCTTGAATAGATGGTAGTCGTTTGGCAAGAGGTCTGGAGAGTATGGTGGATGAAGCAGAATTTCGGCGTGCAATTCGTTTAATTTTCAGACTGTGATTTGTGAAACGTGCGGACGGGCGTTGTCGTGGAGCAGGATTGGACCGTCGTCGATTTCCTCACAATAGGACTCTGCTGAATGGTTATAGTGAATTACACCAGTCGATGACCACCATTGAATAATTAAGGTCTTTTTTTGGTTGGTTTGCGCTTTTGGGCAAAGCCTGAATTGTCAACTACTGTCTTGAACGTCTTCTGTTGTTGTAGAGGATCTACTTTTCATGACACATGACGATCCAATCCAAGAAACGATCGGTTTGGTTGCGCAAATGCGTGACAATTTCCACAGATCGTTCAAATCGTGGAGTATCTGGTTTTTCGAGCTTCTTGACCTTTTCAATACGTTTTTACCCATCAAAAACCGCATGGGAGCTGATAAACAGTTCTTCCTCCACCCCAGGCGCACTATGTTAGGTTAGGGTTAGGTCCAAAGTGAGTGGGTCTATTCGACACTCCACCGCAACACGCAACAGTTTATTGTGGCTCACACCTATTTACACTCGACCAAATGAACCCAGCTTCTTAACAAATCCGATTACTTGTATGGTGAGTGGTCTTTCAGGTCAGACGGTAATAGTACAGCTTAACCCTGTAGGGCTTTTTCGCCTTTGGTTTTGGTGTTCCTTCACCTGAGACAGATTCTGCGTACGCCGCTCACGAATTTGTTGCAAGGCATTTTGATAAGGTACCCTCTCTTTTGAGGAAACGACTCGGTGGTTTCCTGGCTGCACCACCAAACCTTTTTTTTTGTTCAGTTATTGGATCAGGAGTTGGAGATTTGAGAGGAGCTATCGCTTCGGATCTAAATTGACAGGGAGGTCAGTTGGAGTCGTAAGCTCGACATCCATCTCCTCTGTAGAATCGCTCCTGATCTAAATTTACAGGGAATTCAGTTGGAGTCGTAAGCTCGACATCCATCTCCTCTGTAGACTCGTCCCGATCTAAATTTACAGGGAATTCAGTTAGAGTCGTAAGCTCGACATCCATCTCCTCTGTAGACTCGTTCCTGATCTAAATTTACAGGAAATTCAGTTGGAGTCGTAAGCTCGACATCCATCTCCTCTGTAGACTCCCTCCTGGTCTAAATTCACAGAGAATTCAATTGGAGTCGTAAGCTCGACATCCATCTCCTCTGTAGACTCGTTCCTGATCTAAATTTACAAGAAATTCAATTGGAGTCGTAAGCTCGACATCCATCTCCTCTGTAGACTCGCTCCTGATCTAAATTTACAGGGAATTCAGTTGGAGTTGTAAGCTCGACATCCATCTCCTCTGTAGACTCGTTCCCGATCTAAATTTATAAGGAATTCAGTTGGAGTCGTAAGCTCGACATCCATCTCCTCTGTAGACTCGTTCCTGATCTAAATTTACAGGGAATTCAGTTGGAGTCGTAAGCTTGATATCCATCTCCTCTTTAGACTCGCTCCTGATCTAAATTTACAGGGAATTCAGTTGGAGTCGTAAGCTCGACATCAATCTCCTCTGTAGACTCAGCGTCAGAAATAACTTTTCAGTTTACTCTGTCCATAAAAGTCCGACGAGTAGCTAGGGAAAGAAGATCAATCACGGCAAAGCCCCGCATTACCGTGATAAGGCGATGCTACGACGAGAGGGCGCCTGGTATCTCGAAGGTTCCGTAGAGACAGCTGATAGACTCAGTGTCATTCATCCTCTTGGCACGGATACACACACCTTAGGATTAAGCCATCGTTGGGATGCCATTCAGTTAGGGAATAACAGAACCACAAGTGAATCTGTCATTTCCGTATCCAGCGGGGCTACGTGGAAGCAGGCATCCGATGGCCGGTTTGCTCAACCCCCACATCCCAAACCAATGCACTCGCCGAAAAGAGCATGCACAGTGGTTATGGCAGTGAAAAACGAACAAGGACAGGCAACCCGCCTAGGATCTGTTTAGGAGAATATTGTTTTCTTTACTGATGCAGATTCTGATTTTGCTGCTCAAAAATTTAGTGTAAAGCAGATTCGTAAAATATCCTGCTTTTGAAGAGGCAACAAAATGCTTTCTGACTGCACCACCTAGCTTCTTAGATTTGCTGAAGGGTTACATAACTTAGGAGCTCCTGCTTTTAATTCTTTATCACTAGGATAACTCTTCGGGTTGTTTAGTCGACGTCCATCTCCTCAGGTTATTAATAGCATCCACTGAGGAGGAGATTGTCTTCTCTCCTTATGTAGATACTGCTTCTGCTGCTCAAAAACTGCTATTTTTGAAGAGGCGACAAATTGCTTGCTGGCTACATTACCTAACCTTCTGAGTTTGTTCAAAAATTGGAGAACTGAGGAGCTCCTGCTCTTGTTCCGACGATATTTGTAGTAGTTTGATAAACCTCCATTTCCTTCGTAAACTCAGCTCGGAAGCCGCAGAACTGAGAAGTTTCATCTCCCTGAAGATAATCGTCGCAGTTGCAGTTGAAACGTTTCGAGATTGTAACCAAGGAAGACCACGGCAAAACCCGAAAACCAACTATAACAATTCCGCTCCTGTATAATTTTCCATTCTTTTCGATAGAAAAAAAAAGATCATGTATTGAAATTAATTAAATACCACACTGAAAACTCAAGAATTAAGTGAAAAAATGTTAACTACGTTGAAATATTTGTATTCAATATAGTGTTGACCGTACCCTAATAGATTCGCTAGCAGATGATATAATAGAAAAATGAGAAATACACGTTGAGATGTTTGATTTATTTTTTTCTGCATAAAAACGGCGCCTCATACAACAAAAAGGAAAAAAATTGTCCTAAAGTTTCAGTTTGGAATATTTCAGTGGCATACCGTTTTTTTCTGTGAAAACATTGAGATCATGCGCGCCAATTGCATGTCAACAAATGTACAATAACTTTATACCTCGAACTGTTTCAGAGGAAAACATAAATAGTCAGTTTTTGAACAAACTTCAACACCCTGTATCTCGGAAAACGAAGCATTTGCAGGCAAAAGTTGTGAACTACATAATCACCCCCCAAGTTTGTCATATGTATCCACTTACACCCAGTATACAACAAAAATAGTCCATACAGTGAGAAAATAACTTGATTTTTGACATATTCTTTTTCTCGAATTTAAATCAGTAAAAAGCACCAAAACAAAAAATGAATCCCCTTCCAAAAGAGGTATATCGTTTAAATTCTATAGGATTTAGAAACAAGTTTTAAAATATGAAGGAAAGGTTTTCCTCCTAAAATAAAATCGACAGGTCTGAGCATTGGTTTATCCTAAAATCTAACCATGACAAATCGGTCTTATTTCGTTTTGATTGGCAAAAGATGTGTCCCTTATGAAGCATTTTTTCTAACCTCTTGTTTGGAACAATCGGCCTTGTTTCAACTATTATTAATTAACATCAAAATCTGAAAAAAAAACAATTTTTTCAATCCAATCAAAACATTGAAAGTCAACATTAAAAGTGTTTTTATCTTTCGGTTCATTCATCAATACTGCCATACATCGACTTCATTCGTTACCAATCGCAAAAGTAGATTTCTTTTCGACTCCTCAGGGGAAAAAACATGCATTGGTATTTAAGTATTCAATATGCTTGGTGATTTAAATAGGTTAAAAATGTGTTTTCCTCTCATTTCCAACTGAACAACAACTCAACAATGAATATATCTCTCTTCATCTAAATTTTGTTGAATCCTCATTGAAAATTATAATTTCTCAATTTTAGAATCACCTGAGAAAATTAATCTTGTTGGTTCTATCCGAAATATTAAAACGTCATCAGTTCCATCAAAAAAGAAGAATCAATGAATGAAACTCATCTCAGAATCAATTTTACCCTCCTTCCGTTAAATACATTCATAAGAACACATTCCATGGGAATTTTACATTTCTTCAAAATCAAATTAAGAAAAATCAATTCCACTTCGATATCACCACTAACTAATTCCCCACTTGAAAATTGTGTATTTTCACGCCACGCCAATCATTTCTTTGTCAATCTGGTTCACCCCCAAGCGGTCAATTTCACGTCTCCTCTTTCCGCGATGCCGAAAGGATAATAGCCATTATCCTTTACGCTCATCACGAATTTCCATGCGCATGCGTAGCATGTGAGAGAAGATTCGATCGAAATCCTTCTGCAACCAGCTTCTCGTATCCTACTTCCTAGCTGCGATCAAAAATCATCGAACAAAATCGAGCTTTATCGCCTGCTCCGACTCATAATTGTACTCGTAGTGTTTCGCTACTGCGATTTAGAACCTAAAACAATAATAAAATAAACGCGGTAGTTTGTCGTTTGTTTAATTTCCCCGTCATTCGAATCGAGAGATTCGCCAGTAGGAAGAGTTTGTGTTGTTTCTAAGGACATAATGACAGATTTGTGCACTAGTCAGGTGGTTGCTCCTGAAAAACTTCACGTTAACGGTGCTCAAGGAAACACAGGTAGGTGTCTTTAATTCAATTTAGTTTTAACTAGACAACTTACATTAAAATAATTGCATTTCATTTGTCGTTTGAAATAAATTAATAGTTATTTGTCATCTAGCTGAGTGTATTTTTGTTTTCATGATTATTTTTAGCCACACGTTGTTTTCATGCAGGTGATATTTTTCATTCGTGTACTTTCGGTCCACAACAAACTGTGCTGCGATGTTCTTTTAGAAGAGTTGCGAAACTTTCAAATATTCTCATTTTCTTCAGACTATGCTATAATTTTAACGTAAAAATTGAATACCTTCAAAGCCGATATTACGAACAAAAAATAATTAATCACACAAACAAGCCTTGAATTTTGCAAATATATTTTGATTTGATTTGTTGAAAGCGGGTCAACGTAAATAATTATTTTAGTAAATTATTTTCCATGAATGGTACCACCTACGAATTAGGTATAAGTATTTTGGAAAAAATCACTTCTAATAGTATAGTATAGTTCCTTTATAATATTGATATTTTTTTTATGTTAAATCTTATTGATCAAACACGATATTCCTTACATAACAGATATATTTAGTACCATTCGTTGTCTGATGAGCTCATGGCCTTATTTAAAATGCCTTCGTATCATAAGATTTATAGGCATTCAATTTAATTTTATAAATGAACTGCAACACGCAAACTCGATGTTCATAAAGACCGAACTGTCTTGGAAAACATCGTTTTTTAATTGATTCAATAAGCATAGATTAGTGACAAGTCACCTTTATAAAAAATAGTCAACGTCAACCCGCCAGACTTATCTATAAATAACGATTATGTAATAGTTATTTTACTAGATAATGAAAATGCCAAATAATATTGATAGAAGGTGCACTGCATCGGATGATGAAACTAAAAGGTCAAACAAATGAAGGAGATCAATGTGCGAGTCAGACAATTAAACCATAATTTTTGGTGTAGGTGTATAAACTCTCGTATAGTATACCAGTGAGGTCGAAACTTGTTGAAAATATAAAATAAAATGCAGATATAAAACATATTGAAAGTGTTCAAAATTTGTCTATCGGTCATTGGATGTAGTTCTAATGTCCAACTTAATGTATTCAGTTAGTGAATGAAAGGAGTGATGTACAAAAAATTCTTTGGGTCGGATTTGAAATTTTTTTAATTTTTTGATAATTTTATGCATTCAGGAAGCAGGTTATAAAAGTAGCCTCCAGCATACAGGAAACATTTTGTGTACCATGTTTTGTTGAATTGATTTAGGTAAATGTTGTTTTATATCTAGTAGCGTGCTCGTGAAGATCGCATTTTTTTGTAAATTTATCCTTATTATCAAATGTATACATAAAATAACACACGTGATCTATGCTAAAAATGTATCTTATAAATCGTTTTTGTAAAATTAACACTCGTGATACTTCATGTAATGATATTACAGAGCGTAATACATGTTAATCAAGTAGTTTCTGTGAAAGTTCGAATTGATACTAGTAAAAGCACAATACAGTTTATTCATATTTTTACATATGTTATCAACTTTGTTGTTGAAGCTTAATTTGTAATCCAGCTCCATACCAAGGAATTTCGTGCTTTCTGATGCTATGATATCAGTGACGCCTAAGTTGAACTTCATGTTGTTGAAGTGTTTTTAGGGACTACTGAATTAGATAAGGACCATTTTTCCATATTATTAATGGGACGAAATTCTTCACTACTAGTTATGTATTCATCAAGTCAAATGTATCGTTAGCAGTTAATTGTTGAATCATCTGCATAAATAAATACCTGCCCTTTGTTAATATGGAGAGGTAGACATTGATATACAATAAAAACAGCAGAGGATCCAATACTTCCAATGGAGAATATTTTTTTCCTCTGAAAGTTCTTTATTGACCTCAACTTTTAGGGTTCTACCGGTCATGTATGAAAAAATGAAATATTGTATGGGATCTCGAATGCCCATTGCTTCTAATTTTATCTTCAAGAAGTATGAACTGATAGTGATAGTTTTCTATACAATGCGTGACTCCTTTTTTGAATACTGGGATTGTTTTTGTTGTTTTTTTATTTCTTTGGAAAACCTTGTATAACTGATAGGTTCACAAAAGGGGCCAATTCTCTTGCGATATCTTAGACACGATCTTTCAGTAGTAAAGCTGGAGTCTCATCGATCCCTGCAGAGTATTTCTTTTTTAGACCCAGGATAATGTGCTTGATATCACAGTCGCTAATAGGTTTATAGAACATGCTTTGTCGAGAGCTTATCACATTTTTGGTATTTGGTTATTTTGAGGCAAGTTGAGAAAACTTATTTTTCTTTCCACTGAGGTTGAAAAATAAACTCCAAACAGATTTGCAACTTCCTTCTTGTCGGAATTTTTTTCCCGTTATAAGTTAAAGTTAGGTTTCTCTTTTCGTTCTTATTGGTATCTTTTTCATGTTTACCAGATTTCACAAAACCATTGATTGGTTATTAGAATTGTTTATTAGGTTAGAGTGATATATTTTCTTTTCAGAAGATATTTTTATATCGAGTTCCCTTTTCATTTGCTTATACTTCTCATTCAGACAGCAGTTACTTTTGTTTCGAACTGGAATGGGACATAATCTAGGATCCCTACATCTCTGTATTCGATTTCCCATGTAGTGTTTGCAATGGTTTCTGATAACTTGAAAGTTGATAATTTTCCAACAATTATTTCATTTTCCTTCATTACAGCAATAAACAATTTTTGTTCCCAACTGAATACTTAGGTTATTACCATAGCCACAGTTGCCACTAACAGTAAAAATTAAAAAATTTTACTTGAAAATATCTCTTTACTAATTTTTTTGACAATACGAAGGGTAGAAATTTGAAGCTTAAATATATGAAAATTGTATATCTATCTCATGTAATACATTTCACTAAGTAAGTATATCATTGAAATTATTGAAACATGAAAGGTTTTGACATGTGGAAAAAGGTGTTTTGATGTATATCATGAAAAACACATTTTGTCGAAAATTTAGCGCCTATACTCTCCACAGACGTAATAAAGCAATGATTGAGTACAACATTTTCAATGAAAATCCTTAGAATTCTGTATCAGGAAAAAATGTTAGATCTGATGAAAATCTAGCAGTAATTGCAATTAGAAAAACTCATACTATATGGAATGGTCTTTACTTTGGCCTATCACAAAGCTTCACGTTCGTGAAGAAAAATATTTCACCTTACAAATATAATACTGTTAATTGACATCAAATCAAACGAATTAAACTAGACGTCTGTACCATAAACACCTGCGAAAATACTGGTAAGACTGTTATTCAATTAAATCCTAAATGTTTCAGTAGCCATTCATAAAACTTTTTGGTAATAATTGTGTTTTTGTTTCATTTGTTATTCCTTACCCAATCCCCTGAGGTTGGAGAGTTGTGAAAGTACCATTCCACCAAATAGTCTTACGAATGGAATGGTTCAGGTAGATTCTGTGGAGCTACTTTCGTGCATGTTTCAGATGTCTGCCTGCAGGTCCTGCCACTTACATCCGAATCATCCATACATATCACGCGAATATGGTAGATAAAGGAGTTGAAGATGATCATTGATCATTCTTTCATTTTCTAATATGAGTCCACTTGTCCCAAAAGACTTGCCTTCATGTAGAGCTAGGTAAACGAATTTCAGCTTCCTCACATGATTCAGGTAATTTCATAGTAACTGTCGAGAAACCTGCCGAATTCTTCGGCTCTTAGAGTAGTTTCTTCATTTCAATTCCTTCATTCTCTTGGTCATGAAACTCACAGCAAAAAGGATCGAAGCCCTCTTAGCTTGTTGTACATTGGCTTGTACAATTTTCATTGCACATCTAGAATAGTTCATTTTTCATGTGTTTGTTCTCCTTCTGATCCATTAAAGAGAGAAACAAAGTTTAGTACTCTGGAAGGTCGCCTAAAATCTTTGAGGTTTCCTAGATACTATTCAAACTTTATGCTTATGTAGTGAAAACCTGTTGTTCCAAAGGAAGAGGGTTTCTTTTCCTTCAACTCAATATCCATTGTATGTGTAACCCCTATCGGCAACTGTAGGATTCCCTACAATAGATTGTTTCGAATTATCAAATCAGAAAATTATTGATGCAAATAAACTATATACACTAGTATATAATTTCCAAATCAACCTTCTTCTTATACTCATTCTAGCGGAATATATACTAACAGTGTATTATTTCGGTTTTCAAATGATTTTCTTAAATAAATATTCGTCTAGTTTAATAATCGTTATCCATTATCTGTTTCTTATTAGAACAGAGGACAGGTGAACAAACTCTAAGTAAATATTTTGATTTCTAGCAATTTGTGAAACGGAAGTTGGGTTTTATAGTTGAAAACTATGATGAATTGATGTGTGAAAGTCGATTCGGACAAATCATATTCATATAAAAGATACACCGTTTGGCCCAACAGTAACACCTGTTTGTTTTTGTATCAAAATATGATCAACGTTCACATGAAATAGGTGTTATAGATTTAGTTTTTTTTAATTTGATATTTAGAAACCAAACAGGTGATCATCATAACAAAATTAATTCCAAAAAACTCGTTTTTGGATGCAATTCTAACAAAACCTAACTAAACCAAGACAAACACAGACAGAACTAAGATGCCTAGGCGCTGGTGTATCGACTCATATGTGTAGAAATTTCATACAAATCTGTCAACTATTATGGTTTACTTGATTTCATTCACGTGGGCCACTTTAAAAGGTAGATGTGAATTGTGATGACACTAACAAAATATTATTTTAGGTGATTATGAGAATGCACGAAAGTTTTCCAATTCCTCTGAATATTATTTTTGTTCATCTATAAAAATCCAGAATTATCAACGATGTAAAATATCAAACCTGTTTTTCAGTTTGTATGCGTTGTGAACAAATTTAATTTTTGGGAGAATATTGACATGGACATATTTATATTAGGGTGGATAAACACATTTGCTTGACATATTAACCAATATTTCACAAGTAATATTACATCACAGAATTTTTTCCAGAAAATGTATACATATATTAGACTTGTCTTTTTGTTAATTCATAACTTAAATCATTGTACCTAGCATCAATTACTGCTGTTTCTTAGTGTAAAAATGGATGTAATATAATATTTAGCAGTAAATTGGCATAGTGATAGTGTGCTCGACAGTCCAAAGGTCGTGAGTTCGATCCTGACCTAGACCAAATATTTTTCTCAACAATATTCATCTGAGATGATTCTGCAACGTTATATGGCTGACGAGTTGCGAATAGCCATGATGCACCCTAGGTGGCTCAAGGATTTATTAACATTGCCTGTCCAGAAAACGAGACTAATGACCAATGTAGTCGATGCAGTTGACACCCAATTATATACATACTAGTTGTTGCCCGCGGCTTTGCTCTCGTAGAATTTGGTTTGTCACATTATTTTTCGTGACAGATCATTTCAAAAAAATAGTTACAATATTTATTGATTAACCCAAAACTTCAGGTTTCCAACTTCAAAACTAACGAAATTCAATACTATCTGTGAACCCCTATTTTTCCTCCTTGGGGCGGAAATTCCTGATTCCCTTTCTTGATCCTTATTTAAGCTATACAAAGAATATACCTGGAAGTTGCAAGAATCTAGGTTCATTAGCTTCGGCTGCACGTTAATATAAGAGCGGACTTCGGGAATCGAATTATTTTACCTATAAAAAATGGCGCAAAAATAACACAGCCATCAACGATGTCTGCCCTCTCGTGTCTGCCCGCGTTCAGGTCGCGTTCTTGGCGATGGCGCTTCATTGCTTAGACCGTTTCATTGCTCGACATATATTCTAAAATATGCATTGTAAAAAATATCCAATTCAATTGTATTTATGGCTCAGTATTTTGTATATTGTGGCTATCACATAAGAGGTATATATATATATATATAT
>WOGP01009006.1:0-10371 GCA_015342065.1 Leptinotarsa undecemlineata | reverse complement strand
ACAGGGTGAATTACGTTCGAGTAATGACGTCACGGTCATTTTTTTAAATAGAATACCCCCATTTTGTCTCAATTTTCGGATTACTCTAGCTGAGCTGATTCCAAAAATGTTACACATGTTGATTCCAATTGGTACAGGGTGGACAAAAATACAGTAGTTGTGTGTGTGTGTGTGCTAATAAAGGAACGCGTAACATTCTTTATTAGGTAAATTCACAATAGTATCAAATATGCCATTCACACACAACGTTGAATTTTTAGATGTCAATAATAATTTGAGTCCACAACGATTTGGCTTCAGAAGCAATCAACTCTCTTACAAATTACATACAAGATGCATTTGAAAATAAAGATGAATATATTGGTGTATTCACTGATCTCACTTGGGCGTTTGATTTTGTGAATCATAAAATCTTCTTCGACAAATTATGATTGTATGGTATGAGAGAGGTGTACCTGAAGATGATAGAATCATACTTGTATGAGAGATTTCGAATGCGGATAGTCTCGTAGTCAAAGAATAGAATCAATAAGAGGTGTTTCTCAGGGTTCCATATTAGGACCACTTCTCTTTCTTACATATATTAATAATCTACCACACTCGATAAATTCATCATATAATAAAATTACCGTGTATGCCGGTGATGCAACTTCGAACAGAGCAGAGGACGAACTTAAAACTCCTCAACATACTCTAAATGATATCCTAGACAAAGCACGATCTTGGTTTGCAGCAAATGAACTAATTTCAAATTAACAGGAGCGCTAACTTTCAAAACAAAAAAGTCAAACCAAGCTGATAAAACTGCAGTCAAATTTTTAGGGGTTTATATTGATACGCATTTATCATGAGTGGAACATAATAAATAACATAAATTCACATTATGATTACCGTCTAATTACCAAATTCTAACATGTTTGTTATCTAATTTCAGATGTGTTAATTTATTTCAATGAGTATGTATTCGTATTTTTTACTTCTCAATGTATGAACAACATTGATTGTGGGATCTTAAGATGTTTTCTATTTTCACATATCTGAAAATGTGTGTATAGTATTTTACTCTAGCTATTCAAATATGGGAGCAATGGAGAATAGTTCAAGACATTGAAGCATTAGAAGACGAAGCGAACCAGTGAAATAGTCAAGCAGTTTCATTAAATTGATTTTTTTTATCGAATCTTGTATATTTGAATATTCAGATAGAGTCGTCATCGATTTACAAGTATGCTACTCATCAAGAAGAACAAAAAAATAGCGATATATTAAAAATTTCAATTTATATAAGGTACTCAAATCAACAGTTGAACAATAAAAACCAAACAATAATAAACGAGTATATTTATTGTATTTGAAACTATTCAACGAGAAAGACCTCGATTTCCACGATAACAGGGAAGTTCCTTTCACAAAGCTTTATTGAGCATTTTCATGCAAATTTCATTACGCCAGTATCTCGCGGATTCGTCCTGACGCTTTCACGAGGACTAAAAACACCGTCACATTTATATCCTCCGAATTTGCTGTTATTTTGATGGACTTTCCGATCGAGAGATAAAACTGCCATTTTATCGCAGAAGTTCGTTAATCAAAGTCACTATCGACCCTTGACGAAATGTGAAATTTATCGAACTAATTGAGATCCGCCCTGAGTGCTCAGTTGCGGTTACGCTCATAGGGATTAGTTTAGTGAAATAAGTTACTTTCGAAATTATGTTCGGTTACCGAGGTTGAATTTCCTAACTTTGGGGTCTTATTGCTACTCAAATACAAGGAATTTCACTCAGAACTTCCGCAAGGGCATATGGAGTAGCCATTTTTAGGTACCGTAATTTTTTAATGGCTCGATTGTTAAAGGATCCATTACTGCAAGTTAACGCCATAATACTCAAAAAAACGAAATAAATACAAAATATATAGTTTCTTATTTCAAGACATCTGTACACCGAAAACCCACTCACACAGGACAGTATCTGATTCATGAAGCCAACCACCATCAATCTACCAAAAGAGGAATCATCAAGACTGCAGTGGAGGGTGCTTTTCGAAATAGGTCTCGAGAAGGAACTAGGCATCATCAAAAAATATCTTCAGCTGAATGGTTACTCCAAAGTGGAACAGACTTTAGCTAAAAGACAGAGCTTCGCAATTAAGAGACGCCGTCATAGCCAGTGCTTGCCTTTCCCTACGTCAGATGTTTGTCGGAAATAATGAGAAGAATTGGGTCCAAGTACAACATCAGAACCTGCTTCAGATCCAGAAACACCATCCATAGCAACCTCATGAAAACCAGGCTACCAAACGCGAACTGCGATTCCAACAATTGTTTTTACCGGATACCGTACGATTGCGGAGAATCATACATCGGTGAAACTAAGAGCCCATTGGAATTTCGCATTACTGAGCACAAGAAACACACACAGTGAGGAGAAATCAACCAAGCGGGAATAGCAGAGCATGTTTGGACTCATCAACATAACATCAAATGGTCTTTAGCTGAGATTATCTAAAGGGAGGAACACTGGTTCAAGAAGAAGTTCAAATAAGCTGCATATATGTTATCCAATGACGAATTCCGCTGAATCAACGTAGATATACGCAACATATGGAAAACCTATAATCAAGCGGCAAAAAGGTCAATTTCTGCTGGACGGTCAGCTCCAACTGAACCGGTGAAGCGTAGAGAGGGAAGTGGTGATAGGTGAAAGCACTCGAATGACCAATAAATAGTCGGAAGAAGTCCAGTCATCACCCAAAGACGATTGTGGATACCAACGTCATGAAGTAACTTGGACTGAAATCTTTTAATTTTACCACACGACGTTTCGATTGTTAATATCCACAATCGTCTTCGGGTGATAACTGAACACATTCCTCTGATATCTGACTATTCATAGATCATTCGACTGCTTCCACCTATCCCCTGTTCCTTTTCACCGCTTCATTGGTTTTTAGCGGGAGCTGGCCGTTTGGCGGGAGTTGGTCATATTCCGCTTGATTAGAGGTTTCCATACGTTACGTATCTCTTCGCTAGCTTGGCTGAATGCGTTGTTGGGCAACATATATGCGGCTTTTTTGAATTTTCTCCTAAACCAGTGTTCCTCCTTGTGGATGATTTCAGCTTGAGCACAGTGGATGTTTTGTTGATGAGTCCAAACATGCTCAGCTAGTCCGCATCTCTGGTTTCTCCTTGCTGTGTATGTTTTTTGTGCTCGGCAATGCGAACTTTCAATGGCCTCCAAGTTTCACCGATGTATGATTCTCCGCACTCGCAGGGTATTCGGTAAATGCAATTTTTGGAATCGGAGTTAGCGTTTGGTGGCCTGGTTTTCGTGAGGCTGCTACGGATAGTGTTCCCAGATCTGAAGCAGGTTCTGATATCATACTTGGACTCAATCCTTCTTATCCTTTCCGACAATCCTCTGATGTAGAGAAGTACAAGTATTGGTTGTGGCGGCTTCTCCTCCTTGTGGGGCTCTTGCTGTCTACTAGCTAAAGTCTGTTCCACCATCACTTTGGAATAACCATTCCCTTGAAGGTCATTCTTGATGAAGCCAGAAAGCACGGTCTAGTAGAGTCTTGATGATTCATGTCTCAGTCGATTGATCGTGGTTGGATTCCTGGTTCAGATACTGTCCCGTGTGAGTGGGTTTTCGATATACAGATGTTTCCCATTTAGAGACGGTCCTCTTCACCAATACGTCTAAGAATGGCAATTCGTTGTGGACTTCCTTCTCCATTGTAAAAGTGATGAAAATACTTACGTTACTGATGTGCTTCAGGAAAGTGTCTAGTTCAGTATTTCTATGGTTCGATATTATAAAGGTGTCGTCCACGTATCTCAACCAGACTCGGGGCTTTTTGTGGGTTTGTTCAATGGCCAGAGCTTCAAACCACTCCATATATATTGGCTATAACCGGTAAAAGTGTTATTATTATTAAAAGTGTTGTTATTTCATTTCAGTTTTTTGCTAAATGAAATTGTTTTTAAGCTAATCTTTTCAATTTTTTTACAGATTCATATCATATTAGACAATGGAAGTCCGAACTGATGAAATGCACAACGAAACGTTGTCAACCACACTTTTTCATTAATTTTATTAATCCTTTCAGGGATTTCAAATAATTCTATCATAACAGACAATGGAAGTGTCAACTGATGAAATTCAGAATATTCTAAGGGAATGATATTATTACTACCAAAAGTTCGATAGTACGTCTCTGAATAGCTCGTGGACTCTGAAGCAAACCCAATATATTTTCCTAGTACACTCGGATAAGCAGACATTGTTTGTTTCATCGGGTTTTCGAATTAAAGTCAACATTTACATGTGGAATCATCGAGATATGTTTATCTTTATCAGTGTGATTCTCATTGTGAAGCAAGCCTGTATTCATGTAACCCATATTCTTGAAATACGTGCATTATGTTGGGATAATAACACATAATACCCAAACGATGATGGAGTTTGCTACTCCGCGTTCTATTTTCAATTACAGGAGGGATAATTCCGGGGTAATCAAAAAGCAGGGTTCATTCCCGGACGTATCCTTCTAAACACTAAAAAGCAAATAGGAAGGAATCGGGGTGAAGGAATTCCATTTGATGTGTCTTTGGAATTAGTTCACCCAAGCAACGAATTCATTCCTCACTTCATAAAAAATTAAGCGATTTATTTCTAAGAGGAATACTCAGTGACAGGAAATGCTATTATTATAGAGTATATATGAAATAGATATTACAAATAATGAAATATAGAAATGTATGAACATGAAATGCTGAAACAAAGTATATATAAAATATTCGTATACGTAGAATTTCAAAAGAGGAATGAAAAATTGAGTATATGATACAAAAAGTTACAAAACATGCAATGTAGCAGTACTGACAGTCAGTATATGTCATCGATTTTATTATATAGTTTCAGGTCGTCTGCAAATAGTAGGCTGAGAATATTCAAAGAGGTTGCCAAATCATTAGTAAAAATAAAAAATAAAAGAGGTCCAAGATGAGAACCTTGTGGTACCCCAGATGTAACTACGTACTCACCGATTTCATGAAATGTTCCTGGAGTAATTTTGTTGCAAGCACCACTTTTTTCCATGAAAAAGTTTCGAAATGTATGGCGGTTGTGTGTCATACAATTTGGGTGTGTTAAAGTGATTTTAAGGACCGTTCTAAAGGAACAAGTCATCAAATTTCTTTGCTCGTTCAGAACGAAATTTACATTGCTGTAACATTGCTGTTAAAAAAAAATCGTCGCAATATTGCATGACATCATTGAAACTTAAATAACATTTGAATTTGACACGTAATATTTCAGTCCAATCACAGCCAACTCAATTGGATTCAAATCCGGGTGATATGGGGTAATCATACAGCGTTGTGATTTACTGCTAGAAAGAGCTGATCTACTTGTTGTTTTTTCAGAAGGAATATTCCTCATTTGGAATTTTTGATACATTTTTTTATTTGGAGTTGAGAATGTTTTTCCCACCATTTTGAATTATTTTTATCTCTGATTTGATTATCTTTACAGTTCGCACGCAAATCCCTGTGACCTCAGCTAGACCAATTGAAAAATTAAATATTGATACATAGCTTTCTTGAGTGGTTAAGATTTGGGAAAACAATCCTCCGTTTCCAAAAGCTGTATTCACTATGAAAATCTCGCCTCAAACTCTGATATTTCTAATTTCTTTCGACACTTCAACATATTCTCTAATGATACTCAGAATGAAGGGAAACAGATCACAAACTTGTTGGCCGTCAAAATAGTCAGACAAAAAAGTAAGAATAAAATTTCAACTATTTGGCGCAGTCGGCAGGATCTTAAAAGCAGCTCTTTTCTTTTCGTTTGTGGTACCAGCCTCCGTTATTTCTCAGTCAATCTGGTTGGATATCGTGGTAAAAATCCAACTGTTTCAACATTTTCATTTCAAAATATTCCGTGGTATGATAAAAAGTTTTATGATTCAATATTGTACAGTTTCTATTGAAACCAATTTGGAAACTTTGGAATATATTAACTCATTTAACTAAACTAATAAAATTGCAATATCAACTCACTAAATAGTAAGTTATATCGATGGAGAATACGATTTTGAAGACAGAAAATTAGATTCTCTTGAAGAAAAAGATTTGAAATCTTGTTCAACATTGTCTTAGTGAAGACCTTATTCTTTATAACCTACAAACGCCTCTAAATAATAGGGACAACGTTTGGACGGAATAATAGGGTTTTACTAGTGAAAAAAAAATGTGGTTAGCTACTTTCGGAGAGTGGGTTGTGAAAAAAATACAGTGATGTGATAGAAAGTAGATTTATTCGTTATGCAAGCTGCAAGTAACTACACTGATCCATTCAAATTCGTATGGGGAGTTGAAAATTATTATTTGATACCCTTATGTATATATGCACCAGATTTATTCAAAAAACACTTCATTGTGAGACTTTCACTAAACGGTTTTACAAAAACCCAACACGAGTTTCCCCATACAATGGCTTCTTCTGGCATGTCTTCATAAAGATTCTTATATTCTCCTCCTAATAACGTATATGGTAAATCCATCCAAGATGTAAGCACAATTCTCAAATTCAGCTCCAGCCATGAGCCGTGATGATAAAAAGGATATCCTTCTTTCAAATTTATTTCAACTTGTCATCTATATAGTTTTATTTCTCAATCACAGGAAATGGGTTGATTGTTGCTGTTATCTAGTCGTCATGGGTATTGACGTCACAGACGATCTATTTGGAGTTAAATCATCTCCAATCAGGTGAACCCCTTTGATCAAACCTTTCAATGATGTGAACTTAACAGAAGTGACACAGATCGCTAATAAAACTCAACAGTGATGTAAGTGATCCCCACTTTGTTATTATAATAAATAAGCAATAGATGAATGAACATCTAGGTTGTATATGAGTTTTTTAGGCAATTTAATGAAATCGTAGAAAGTAAATTAACACGTAACACTTGTTCAAAGTGACATGAAAAAACGTTTACACTTCGAACATGCTTTTCATTTTGTCTTCAAAACTGCAAAATTGAGTGATTGAGTCATGTGAGTAAACAAATTTTTAGAGGAAATTCCATATACACAATTCGCGAGATTGCTAAAAATACCACTACTTATTTATTTTACGCCCGACAATAAAATATTTTCTAGAATTTTAAACGCATACTTTTACACGGAAGTTGACACATCAGACAAAATAAACTGCCTATTCTCTTTGCTGACATTATTTTATAATGAGCACAGAATGGTTGGGTAACGTGCCAATTCGTAGTAAGTCATGCTTCTTCGCGTAGCGCTTTTTAACAAATGATTCCTATTTGTGTATGAGTCATAAAGGTTCACTCCAAGTTTTCAGTTCTAAATACATTTGTTATCGCTGATTTCAATGGGTTCCGCTCATGATGATAAACTGAAACACTCATACGACATGGACAATGTCTACATAACTTGCCATAAATAATTCAGATCTAAAACTGGCCTCAAAATTCACGATAGAAAAATTCACAAAACGTCTATTTCAAATTCAGAACAGAGCATTTTGATTCCGAATGATTCGTCGATTGAGAATTCCATCAATGATCCGAACTGAACAGAACAAGTTACATTACCATGATTCAAAATATTAGCCATGGAAAAAACGACATCTTCTCCGGCCCTGAAAGTGAGAATCTCTGGAAGGGAGATTGACTGGCAAGCGCGGGTAAAGCACCTCGGTCTTTTAATAGATCGTAGGCTCACCTGGAACCCGCACATCGTAAGCGTGAAGGTAAAGATCGACAGTCGGGTGGCAAGCCTGTACTCTCTGTTAACAGAAAATCAAAGTTGCGCCTGAAGAACAAAATCACGATTTACAACATGATGTTCAAGCCTGTCATCATGTATGCTTCAAGCGTTTGGGGACAAGCGGCTCCGACTAGTATCTCCATTCTGGAGAAATTGCGAAACAAGATAATCAGGATAATTGTGAATGCTCTCTGGTTCGTGCAGCATGAAGCCATCCGCAGAGATTTGCAGCTGCCTTCCATTTAGCAGTACATTCAGTCGAGGAATCGGCGAGTTCTAGATTCTGCCGAGACTCATGAAGCATGACTCGTCCTTCTGACGAAAACTAATTAAAAGGGTGGGGGAGCAAGGCTCCATCCTGAAAGAATCCAAGACGACTATCGACCAAGGACCAACGCCGTAGTCTTAGTTCCAATTTCAGTTCCAGTAAATAAAAGCAAACTGTTAGACAAAAACCAACAGGTACCCAGGATTCGAATCCAGGACGGCGATTGAAGCCTGACCTACAGGCCACAATTAATTTAGTTGATACCATAGTGACCACTGGTCACTATGTAGTATACTTTCTAAACTGATGCTGCCTGAACTCGGCATCAAAGTGACCCGTAACGCGTAAAAAGCATGACCATGTTTGACATGAGTAAGCTTGGTTGGTGTAAGGCTCGTCCGGATCACTGTTCCAGTTTCGTCGTTTATAAACCATTTGCATAAAACGATTTTGGTTTACAACTGCTTGTGTGTGTGAATATCCTGTATTTCCACTGTAAGTGATAATTCCGACATATGAACAGCTTTTTCTGCTCTTTTGATAAAAAGAACATCTAATATCTCTCGTACTGTCAGCTTTTACATCTAACTAATATATCGGTACACATTTTGATTGATATTGGAGAACCGTGAAAACATATGCGCCAATGTTGATTTACTTACCGTGTTTTTAGGCGTGAAAGAGATATCAATCATGAATGGAAAGATAATAAACCACGTAACTCGAAACATATTGCATCCCGATATGGTTATTGATATATTGATTATAAAGAGAAAGGCGTTGGAGGAGTTACTGATATCGTAATTGGCTTTACATTACAGGGAATGTCAAATTTCTCGTCATTCATCTGTATTGGGAGACCAACCCGACTGTCAAAACTGAGTAATGGGTTCAATCAATCCATTCATCTAGTTAATGCATTGAGATTTCACAATGAAAAATAAAATTTTCACGTAACTACTTTTCTATATGACAGTCAAGGAATATATGCGCATCCTGTAGGTGAATAGGTAAGTGAATCTGAAGTGAATGAGTTTATATCCGACCCTTTAGAGCAACCACAAGACAAGTTCTGTCTCGCCAACCACTGGTAGAACTTTCACCAATCAGGACCAGACAGGAACGGCTTTCATCGACTTCATCGAATCCCGAGTACACAATTTCCATGCTGACGGAATTGATCGACTTGTGTTACATTGGCAAAAGTGTTAATTTCGATCAAAGTGTATGAGTATCCACTGAGAATTTTTCCGATTTGAATTTAATGATATAACTTATTATATACTGACACATCAAGGGGGTGGCATTATATGCATTGTCCACGAATAACCACCAGTATGCTTAACAAACCGGCAAAACGACAGATTCACCGTCAAATAAACTTTTGGAGAAATTCTCCCAATCCCTTTGTAACGAGGAGATTGCGGTTGCTGTATTCCTCGATATTGAAGGAGCATTCGACAGTGCACTACGTAAATCTATAGGTTAGGCTAGGAAAGGAATAGGCAATTCGAAGCGAGGCAATTAGGTTAAGCGTCATCAGAGGCTACCCTCAAGGTGGAGTACTATCTTCGCTTCTGTGGTCGCTCCTGATGGATAGTCTGCTTGATGCCCTGGACAGAAGAAAAGTAGATCTGCAAGCTTTTGCAGATGACTTTGTTATCTTGGCAAGGTTCACGTCTAGCAGGGTAGTTTGTGATATCCTCCGAAGAACGATTGACGTCGTTTACAGTTGGTGCCTGAGGGAGCAGATGTATGTCAACCCCAACAAAACTGTGATACTCCCCTTCACCAGATGGAGAAAATTGGACGATCTAACGCCGTTTGCTTCGCAGGTCCAGGACAGATATATCAACCTGCCTATGCGACCTATGCGAGTGTATTTCAAGTGAAAATTCACCCTATTGAATTGTTTGCGGAGAGATTGAAAGAATCCAACCTCATACACAAGTCAATGAAAACAAACAAATTGTCTTTTCGGAAAATGGTGAAACAGATCAGCATATACTTTGTGCCGGCCCCGCTGGGGACCGAATCAAGTTCTTAGAGTTCGACAGAGCCGTACTCTTATCACCTGACCTGAAAAACCACTCACCATACAAACTGATCGGCTTCTTTAAGAAGTTGGGTTTATTTGGTCGAGTGTGAATAGGTGTGAGCCACAATAAACCCTTTCGGATTGCGGTGGGGGATAGAATGGACCCACTCACTTTAAAAAAAAATCTGTTTAAAATCTGTTTTTCCGTTAATCAGCTGCCGCCCCCATACAAACGACAACTCTCAGAAGTTGAGAAAC
>WOGP01009005.1:0-10938 GCA_015342065.1 Leptinotarsa undecemlineata | reverse complement strand
CATCTGAATTCTTCTGCCTTGATCTGATCCATAAGGGAACTGGTGGATTATACTGCAGTTATTATGTCCAAAGTGGGCACATATGTTGGTGTAATGGCGAAGTTTAGATTTTTTCTCAACAAAGATTCCTCTACGTTCGTGAGCGGGCGGGAACTTATGTTGATGACGTTGGTGGCTTCATAGTTGTCCTATTCTCGTCAGTATTTGGGCATTGTTTCCTCACCAACTTTTCCCACTTCCTGTTGTGGGTATTTTCCATGTCCAGTCGGATCTTCAAGCACGTGCTTTCAATTTTGGCAAAGATTGGTCCATGGTCCTCTTCCAAGGTTTCTCTTCTTATCAGTGCTCGGCTGCTGCGTTTCAATATGCGTTTGGCTCTCTCTCCTGGGATTGGCGATTTCAGCAAAAATTCTTTGGGTATGATGTTGTTGTCTCTAGCACTGCTTTTAATTTTTATTTTTATTTCTGTTAATAATATTTTTAATCTTCAGCTTTTATTAATATTTCAATTGTTATTTTTTGGTTGTAGCCTTTTTGTTATTTCTTTGTAATTTCAGTTTTTTGTGTTCAGTAAAATTGTTAATTGTTAATCGGTTAATCTTTTTATTTTTTTCAGGGATTTCAAATCAATTTATATTATATTAGACAATGGAAGTCCGAACTGATGTAATAATACACCACGAAACATTGTCAACCACCTTCAAACAAATCATAGCATAGTATTAGTCAACACTTATTTAATAGTGAAACTCATATTTCTTGACGACCTGTAACTCAGATAAAGGCTTAATTTAAAAAATGTTCAAGGACGCGCCAATTTTATTCCAAGGGAATTTAATTTTTATTGAAATTACTACCCAAAAATTTATTATTTATTCCTTTGGGGAAACGCTGGAAAACTGATGAATATCATTTTTTGAGCCCCACCCCCAAGGGGGAAAATAGGGGTTCAATGACTGTATTCATTTTTTTTTGCTTTGAAGTCATGAAACTTAAAAGTGACAAACCAAATTCTACGCGGGCAAAGCGCCGCAGGAAACAACCAGTACGATATAAAGCTGTACTGGCTTGCATGCTTATACTTTCAACTATATTCAACCATATTATCGGTCAGGGTTATCAAAAATGAAATCAGATACCTGTTGCCACAAGCAAATTAAAAAAAAATTTCCTTATCATCTTCATGGAGTATTTTGCTTTCTTTTCAATAACCTTGAGATATTTTTGAAATTACATTATATTTGTACCCAGGTTATATCTCTGACATGACGTAAATAGTACATTAACCTTCTATTATTGTAACGGAATAGAAATCAGTCAACGTAACCTTCGTTTAAATCTTCGTAGGATGAACAATAATTAGAAATATGAATGGCCACATGACTCATAGAATAGAGTAGACAATTGCAGAGATATAAAATAAAAAAAATCATAATCCAAACGAAATGAGATGAAGTTTTTCAAAGTTCCACCTCTTTTGACTTGCACACGAATATGTGCAGTGAAATCTGCTACATGTCCTGAGAAGATTCATTATTTTCAAAATTCTTGTAGTTTTTGTAGCCTTGATTTATCTTTCAGTTCTTCATTCACCAATTTATGTTTCTGAAAAGCAGACCAGTCGTTGAAATGTTTGTTTGAAGGTGATTGACAATGTTTCATGATGAATTTGACTAGTTCGGACTTCCATTGTCTAATATATAAAATGATTTGAAATTCCTGAGACACCTATAAAAGAAGAATTGAAAAATGAATAGCTGAAAATAAAAATTATATCAAGCAAAAACCTGAAATCAAATAACAGTGAAATAAAATACAAGTAAAAATATAACAATTGAACAAAAATTAAATAAAAATAAAGAAATGAAAAAAGAAAATAAAAATACAAAGTTTAGAGTGTCCAGCCACGTAAGTTCACGACGTTTCGATTGTTGCTATTTACAATCTTCTTCAGGTGATGACTGGACTAATTTCTCCGAGAGATGACTATTTATGGTTCGTTCGAGTACTTTCCCTCCACTTTCACTATCCCCGCTTTCCATTTTCTGCTTCACTGGTTTAGTGGGAGATGACCGTTTGGCGGGAGCTGGGCATTTTTCGCTTAATGATGGGTTTTCATACGTTGCGTATCTCTACGCTAGCTTGGCTAAATCGGTTGTTGGACAATATGTATGCGGCTTCCTTGAATTTTCTCCTAAACCAATGTTCCTCTCTGTGTATGATCTCAGCTTGGGACCACTCGATGTTTTCGTTGAAATATTCTGATCAGTTCAATTCATATCTATCAATGATAATTGTAATAACACACATCTTTTTCTAGTTTTCAGCCCCTCAGTGGACTCTGAAAAAAAATCCCCGTTATTTCCCCGAAGGCACTTTTCTGAGGAATCCAAAAGTTTAATGGAATTTCAGTTAAATTCGATGAGATATATTAGGTTGATTCAAATATTTTGTCCGTTTTAATGTCATGTTTGAATTCAATTAGTAAAGTTCAAAAAAGGATTAAAAAAACGGACAAAACTTTTTTAAAAAACCTTCCACCGAATTTAACGACTTCAGTTATGAAACTGGCTGTGGTCGTTCACCTTGTTAGATATGAATCCAACAATTCAAACTGATGACGCTAATTCGATTGACGAAACCCGCGGAGTAATGAATAACCAAAATTATGCAATTTTTTTCAAATAATTTTTGAAACTTGTTTCAGGATCGATAAACTGAGAAACTCCGACGAAGAAGTGCCAGATGATTTCTTGAATGAAATTCACAAATGGTCTTTAGAATGTGAGTATTCAGAGCTCCATAATTTACCATGTCTGAATTGAGTTTGTCGACATAGTTCTGCTGAAATTATTTGTATTTGAGAAATTATTTTGAAAATTTGATAACGGAATATGGAAAAAAATTGTGTCAATCTGATAGACCGTTGATTAAGAATACCATGTATCTGATAACTGTATATTGTTTTGTTTTTATTTACCCTTTTTCATTTTTTGTGTGTCTCCGGACTTTTTTCTTTATCACTTTTCTATCAGATTTCTTCAGTCTACAGTCGACATTCTTAATTAACATTTTGAAATTTACAGAATTTATTAAGACGTTGTTGCTACAGAAATTCTTTAATCGCTTTAATCTAATTATATTCCAGCCATTGCCAAAGTTGCTTTAGACGTTCGATTAGGATGCTTAGACGACAACTCGCATCCTGATACTCAGAAGCTCATTGATGCAGTCAACACCTTCTTCATCAACGTGCCTGTTCTAGAGCTGAAAATACCTTTCTGGAAGATATTTCCAACGCCTACTTTCACGAAGTATATAGAGGCTCTGGACACCATAAGAGAGTGAGTAGAGTATATATAAGGTCTCCCAACAAGGCTTCCCAACTTTGACAATTGATAACGGCCGTATTGTTGCCGTATGAAAATGTCAGAATTGAACACAAACTAAAATATTACAATAATATCAGTAAATTTCCTAACTACTGTAAAATGTATACTGATGGGTCAAAGACCGAGTATGGGGTGGGCTGTGTATTCCTTGTAGATGGACACCTCCATAGCTGGTCGATGCACTCAACAACCAGCGTATACACAGCAGAATTATACGCTATATACCAATCTTCATTATTCTGTGATTTCGCACGAATCTGAACTAATTTTCTTATTTGTACCGACTCGTTGAGTTCCATGAAATAATATCAAAATAAATTTACTCTTGACCCCCTGGTAATGATTATTGCCAGAATTCATATAATGAAGGAAAGCGTTTGAACTGTCAGCTTCATGTGGGTGAATAAAGTTGATAAGGCAGCTAGAATGATTGCTAACACTAACGAACATGAAGATGTACCACTTAGAAGATCTGAAGAATTTTAATAAAACCAAAGAAAAATCTGACTGGCATACTATTTGGAATGAAACTGACGTGAAACTGAAATGCTCGAAACCTAGGGTGTATAACCGAATCTCACCACTTGAATTGACCAGGAAAGAACAAGTTGTTCTCATACGTCTGCGAATCGGCCATACAAAAATGTAAATATCTTAACTATCATTTACCTAATATTTTTGTGATTGGGTAATGGTATTTGTAACATTAAGGAACTAATTTAGCCCGAACTTGATTCATTTTATTGAGTCCAGTGGCGTCTCGAGCGGGATTTGAACGAACATTTTTTACTTAGATATATACGCCACTGACTTTTGTTCAATTTTTATTTTTTTTTTGGATTGAGCAATTTTTTTCGTGTTTTGCTTAGTTTTTAAGAAAAAAAGTCGACCTAATTACAAATCCCTGGCCTTACAAGGAAACATATGGGGAATTAAATGTTTCTTTTGGAAATTATTATTTTTACAATTTTTCATTGCTGATTATGTAACAATAACGACAAATATTAAATAACATTAACATCTAGACTAACGAATTTGCACTAAAGTAAGTGTTGGAAATGGCTTCTTTCAGCTTCAATACAACCGTCTAGCTGCCGCATCATTGAATTTGTCGTGGAAACGTGTGCATATAATGAGGATTATAACTTTTACAACTTTTTGACTATTCGTCGTATCTCAGAAACGGTGACTCTAAGAAAAAAAAGTATTAATACATTTTTCGTAGAGACTTTTATGATCTACAATTTTTATCTGAGGTTATTCTAAAATCGCGAAAAAATAATTTTTTTCCGAGATTTTTAACTTTAGGGTTCGAATAATTTTTTTTCCAGGCATCGCAATCTTCAGAATTTCTAAATCTTACATTTAACTATGTTTTGAACAATTACACACATTTGCAGCTTGTAAATTTATGTACCTTCACTCTTATTTTTTTCTCAAATTTGACCGGACTAAAATGGGGTGTTGTCATACTTTTTTCAACACCTACATGATGGTTTCAACTGTAGTGATGGTATCTATTAGTATATGTTTCCTTTCGATAAATATTCCTATCAAATTGATTTGACAATCTATACAATATTACATCAAGAAAATAAATGGATATCGTGTTCAATCTCTACTGTGAACTTTATTGTCAGTTTCTGTTCTTGCATATATTCAAAGAAATATTAAAATCATCATGATTTTGTACCAAATGAAAAAGATGTTGTCAACATATCTATACCAAACTTCAGGGTAGATCCAAAGAAAGTCGATGGAAAGGTTACTTTACTCTTAGATAAAAATTTTAATTTTTTGATGTCCCTCGTATACGATTGAAAAAATATGAAATATTCCAATACCGTATTTGGATTAAATATAGAATTTTTTGATGAAAAAGTTACAAAAAAGATATATTATGCGAACTTCATGGTATTTGTTGTGGTACAGCCAGTATTATGGTTTTCGTTAAATTTTCATGAAAATTGTATGGTAATTCATTTTCTTGAAGCCTACTTCTCACCAGTTCACATTCAACGAATCTACATACTTATCAGTATCGTTTTAAGTATGTTTTTTGTCAGAAAATATATCTCAACACCTACGATCTTATCAAATATTTGTTCTATTCTTGATAGATAGCTTTCAATAGATGTAAATTTGTGTTCAATGATGTTTCGCCTCAAGTGGATTGTTTTTTTAGATACATTCAAAATTTCCATGATATCATTTGAAAATAATCGTGGTGGTAGCCATCAAAATTGATTGGATTCTTGTTTGTTTCAAGGATTTGCATGAAATATATCAACAAGAGTTTGAAAAGAAACACTGAAGATGTTCTTGAAAATAACGAAATATCTATTCTGCAAAGAATACTACGATTGGAAAACGATCCAAAAATTGCCACTATACTAGCTTTGGACATGTTCTTGGTTGGAATTGATACGGTAAGAAAAACGCAAAATTAATTAAATTGAATCATTGATTTCACGTCACCATTAAATTATCTATTACACTCTCAACTGAATACAATAAAATTGTTCAGAATCCTATACACAGTTGATTGCAAAGTGAAACTGGGCTGTTAAAAATTAGTATGCATAATATAGAAACACTATAAGACAAAAATAAAACATTAGATTGTGTTTTGAAGCTCCATATCTCTAATTAGTATATTGTACAACAAGTGAGATAAACGACATATTTCTCACGAGCGCAGAATCAAGCGAGTGAGAAATATGTCATTTTATCACGCACTTTACTTTTTCTACAGTTGCGTTGTTTCCAAGTATTGAAAATTAAAATACATATAAAATAATAATTATATGTCGTTAACTCATTTTTATATTGCATTCAAAATAGTAATTAACAGTTATATTTGAACAATTTTGTAAAGTAATTCCTGGTAGGTTGTTTTATTTCAACATTTTTTCGGTAATTGAAATATCAACTGCGGTCGAATTTGAAGTTGATGGGGAAACTTACTAAGCTTCCACAGTATTGTTTTATTCAGGTTCTAATGGCACAGGAAGCTGAATGGATTCTACTATTCCACTACTATTTTTGAAATTTTCATTTTGTTAGCTTATAAGATTCAGCAACATTGCTGGATTTCCAACCCCATGGCGTTTTGAAATTAAAAAATCTGCCCCTGCATTAACTAAAATAGTCGTAGATGGCCTTCGGAAACAGTGACCAGTATATAATTCAGGGTTCGGTAATTGCAAAAATTTCGTTATTTATTTCGCCATGGCGCCAAATTTATTTATCCCAACAGGTTGTTTCGTACATGTGCTATTTTTGTAATTAAAAAAAATTGTTTCATTTGTGCATGGTCGAAGCTTCACATATTTTTTGTAAATTTCTAGGAACCTTGTTGAGTATCGAGTAATTTTATTAAAAGGGCCGAATTAAGATCTTCCATGTCATCAATTTTTAATTTTCAAAGTTCATCACAATGGCATCCCCCTGTAACGCCAATAGCTAAAGCAGCCTGAAATCAAAACCAAACATTCATTTTTCAATTACAATTCAAAAAGTTTCAATTCATACCTTTATCAGCAAATAATTTTCATCTGGTGCATCTTTTAAAAAATTTTGAATTTCTTCAGAAGTTAATGTTTTTGACTGTTTTGGAACATATTTTTCGGATTTGCGTTTTAAAAATATACGTAGTTTTACGTATCTTGATATATCAACACAGTTTTTGACCACAGTTAAGACCATAATGTTGATAATTTCAATCTTCTTGACAACTCTTCAGAATAAACTAACAAGGTATTTTTGGTACAAGAGTTTACCTTGGCTTTCATTTTCCAGTCCATAAAGTTTCTGTAAGCGATTTCATATTTTTCTCTTGATGTGCTTAGTAGCAAATTATTGGAAACATCTATTGCTTTCTAAACAATTTCTGGAGGTGTTTTCCAACTATAAATCTTAGTATTGCATTATATTCAATATTTTATAAATCTGAACTGTTCATTCTATAACAACCAATAATAAAACTATTTTCATTGGGTAAGTTGACACCAATAATTATGCAGTGTTTCGCTTTTGTTGTTTTGAAAACGCCGACAATGGGCTACTTGGATATTGCACGCGGAAGCAATTCGAAGCCCATTTCATGCAATTTTGCCATCGTTTTCATTGATTTCTGACACTTTCAATTGTCTTGATAAAGCAGCACTTTATTTTTCTTCGAATGGAATCATTTTCCGCAATTCAGGCCTTCAAACGCTCCATTGATACTATATAATATTCAACTATTGATGGTATTTCCCTTCTCAAGATAGTCGCTGAATATTACATCACGAACATCCCAAAATACCGAAGCCATAACCTTTCCAGCCAATTGTTGTATTTTCCGGCGCTCTGTTTTTTGACCAAGAACTTTGCCAATCAGAACCAGTCAAAAACGGCCTTTGTCGACTCCATCGAATTCCTTCTACGGAATTATGGACTTGTGCTAAGTTCATTGATTCAGATGATGCTTTTTTCGACTGAATTGAAAAAGTATTAACTGATATATTACAGTTTAAAGTAGTCTCATGAAAACGAACTAATCTTACGAGATAACGTAATATAGTCTTCAACGGTATTTTCCTTTAGAAATTTACGAAATTAAACAATTTTTGTGAATTCAATGTGTTTGTGAGTGTTATTTGTTACTGCTCGTAAGACAAGACAATACTGATATTTCATTTCTTTTTCTGACCATGAATACTGAGGAAAGCCATTGATATCAGCCATTTTGACAGTATATCCTCAATATATATTACATTATATTAGAACATATCCATGTTGTTGGTAGCTTATCGTACATTTATATATGAATATACAGTCACCACGACTCCTGATGACGATGACTTACTTAGCGAAACGCACTATGAAAGACAGCATTTTTGTTCTGATTAGGAAACAATTTAAACTCATATATAGACCCCCTTAACAAAGACGACAGCTAAATAAATTGTATAGAGTACCAAAGTTCATTTAAAATAAATTATATTGTGACTGAAAATCTCGTTACACCCTTACTTCCACATACTTCTTAATATTTATATAAAAATGTTTTTTCATGAAGATATAGAAGTAGAATGTCGAAAGAATTTTTTCCCAAAAAAACACAAATCCAACCCTAAAATCCATTTGTTGGCATAAATGAGTTAATTCATAACTTTTTCCAAGTTTTATAGTGAAACTACTATATTCCAATCCGTATTCATCAAACGAAATATTAATTAATAATATATATGGAAAAATAACTATTTTACGAAAATTATTAAGAAATGAAATTGAATAAAAATTGAAAAAAATAATCGTCAATGCTAATCGAAGATATTTTCGACCTTCAGTCAGAGAACAATTTGGCTTGAACAATGCTCCATCATTTTTGTTAATCCTATCTGACATCTGAATGTAAAAATGATTTGTTGACTGAAATTTTAATGTTCGCGCAAAATTGAAGATAACTTTTATCAGTACGCTCATGAAATAAGTTCATAAGCACTTGGAGAAAAAATATGATAGTGAAATGATAAAAATTGGATGTAATGAAGAACAGAATTGGAAATGAAAGGAGAACAACAAAAAAGGAATGAACTCCTTTCGTTAAACAATGATTTTCAAAAGACGCAAATTTTATAAAATTCTTCCCCCTTAGAGATGTTCAATCTCAAATTTTAAAAGCACCTTTGCATATATCAGTTGATTGGCCAAACCACCAACGCTGGTAAACAAACTGCTGTCTGCCGGTGGCTCTTAAATTGGGATCAAATTGTGAATGATAATGATGAATAACTCAATAATTTCCCAAGTCACTAAGATAATTCACTATATATCCTTGCACCATATTCTGAACTGTTGAATTGTTAACAATCCATTCTGTCGCTGAATAGTGTTAAAGACTCTCTCACCATCGAATGAAAGTTAGTTGGAATGAAGAAACATTCCAGTGACGTGTTTGGCACAACAAAATAGTACTACTACTATATTATGCGATCATTATTACACAAGTTAATAACGTAGTATGAACGTGATTGTACGACAATTCAAAGAAAGTATGTTCTTTTCATACAATGAGCATGCATTGCCTAAACTTCATAACTGTATATTGAAGGATTTATAGAAAAGCCACCAGAAAATCATCGCAACATATAATACTTACACAATTTATCAAACTAATGCATAATCATAATTGTTAATTTTCAGACTTCTAACGCTGTCGCTTCAATACTGTATCAGCTCGCTGTCCATCCAAAGAAGCAAGAAAAACTCAAAAAAGAAGTGTTTCGAGTATTACCAAATATTACTTCAGCTGTAACCCACGAGAAACTTGAGGAAATGGTATATCTGAAGGCCTGTATTAAAGAAACCATGAGGTATATCGCATTTTTCTTGTCGCAAAACTGATGATAAATTTTCCCAAGAATATTTGCCTATTTAGGCATCTATTTCTATTTTGTCCCCTTCGAAGTAGTTTTTCTCAGATGTAATACTCTTGTGCCACTGTTTTTCCCAATCCTGCAAGCATTTTTTGAGCTCTCCTAATCAATCGATATTTATCTCTTCAATCGTCGCAAAACGCCATCCTCTCGTGGATATCTTCAATCTTGAAGACAAGAAAAAGTCGCAGGGTGCAAAACCTGGTAAATACGGTGGTCGAGGCATCATTACGGTGTCACAGCATAAGTAACAATCAGCAATGTCGCTTCCCTTGGCGGGAGAAGTTCGCGCATATCCGTCGCGTTGATGAGTCCGCCATTTTGGGAAGTGACAGACTTTCTCATTCTGTTTGGCTCTGCTCTTGTTAGGACGTATATGTTACCTGTGTTCTGTGTGTATCGTGAATTTTAACTTTCAACATAATAGAAAAACTAAAAGGTGGTGGACACGTTTGTGCTGTAAATAGTTGTAAAAATAACAGTTCAAAATCCAAAATAAGTTTTTTCAAGTTTCCGAAGGTCCATTTGATTACTAAATTACTGAAAATTCATAGTGACTTTTGTGTGAGTTATTTCAAAACAAATTGTGAATTAGATAATGTATCTCTGTAGTGTTATTTCAGAGCAATTCAAAATGGAACTCTTGACACATTCAGTAACTTAAGGATGCCCAAAAATGAATTTGTTTATTTTTTCTTCATCCTTGGAAGTAAACTTCCAAAGCAATTTTGAGAATCGTATTGTAGGAACAAATGTCATTGCAGGACTTCATTGTTTGAACAATTAAAGGGATCACAGTAAAAGGGTTCTAGTGAGAATACATTTTGAAATAAAACTTTGGGAACTATGATTAATATCGCGCATATTACATATTGAATTATATTTGTTACAAAGTATTGGCACTGGTGCTTTCATACTGTTATTTTTTACAAGATTACAGTAAAATATTGTTTGATATCTGGAATTAAGGCGTGGGGTGTGGAAGTTGATCATTTGTAAAAGAGGGGCACACGAGATCTTATTGTTTAGCAGTTTGTGAAGAAAGGAGATTGTGACAAAAAGTCGTCGTGTATTCAAAGATATTACATTAAATTTATTCAGAAGGATAGAATAGTCGGTTC
>WOGP01009004.1:0-10938 GCA_015342065.1 Leptinotarsa undecemlineata | reverse complement strand
ATTTAGATATGTTATTATATTTGTTAATATTGCATTCATATTGTATATAATCCAATGTTTTTCAAAAAATGCGACTTTAAAATTTTTTTTATTTTTATATTTATGGTAGGACTCTAGATATTTTTATCAATCTACTAGCTCATATTCTAATTTCATGCACTCAACTATGTTTTTTTTTCTCAAAATGTTCCCCAAAGCTTTGTCAATAAGAACGTTTCATTGGAAAATAAAGCATATTTATTCATTATTATAACTATTATTATTATAAATCGCAATCAGTTCCTGAACTGAATACGAAGGCGAGAACTTTCCCCGATTTCTATTCGTCACCGTAACATGACCTCAAATTTAATTTTATGATTCTTCAGCCAATCACAAAAATCAGTTAGTAAAAGTTATCCAATACGAACCGTCAAGTCTACAGTCACCTTGGACTAGTTCGCTGCCGGTTCATTTCTATGTATTGGGTTTTTGGTCTTTGAGAGTGCCGCTTCCTTTGAATATGCATAATATCGTTTACTTCGACTATGTAATACATTGCAGCAACTGATCGGATATCAAAAATATTTCCTCTGAATTTTGATCGACATTGCTTTCAGCAGATGATTATTGTGCAGTGATGATAGTTGAATCATGGTTTGAAACGTTAAACATCATTTGTTTTAGTTATATCCCAATCCCAAACCGTTATTTTTAACACCTCAACACGTGTTTCAATCATCAAGCGATCATCTTCAAGAGAAAGATTAAACTGCCAATCTTTCCCCTAATCTACTTCTAACCTCCCCAACCGTTATTTTCAACACCTTGACAGCAAATGTTCAAGAGGAAGGTTACAAGGAAGATTAACAGTTTAATCTTCCTCTTGAAGATGATCACTTGATGATCAAAACACGTGTCGAGGGATTGTTGACAATAAGGGTTGATAACTGTTTGGTGCTGGAATGGAACTCCAGTAATATTCATTACTACACCAAAGGTTCTCAACAGTGCATCCCAAGAACATTATTTGCGATAGTTTTAGGGATACATTTTTCTGTTTGTATATACTTTTCCAATCCAATTTGTGTGGAAGTTGTTTCAGAAGTTATAATAGAACGTGAACAAAGTTGAAGCTAATGAAATAATATTTGTAGCAGAGAAACTGAAGTACTTTCACAAACGTAGTTAACTTTCGTTATATCATCTTCATAGGACATATAAGACTAACTTCAGCGCTAACCAAGAGACTCGGTTGTATCTAATAAAAAGAAATACATACACACAAACATCCTGGAAAGTACAGAAGAAAGCTTCTTTCACGAGGAAAAATAGAGGAATTCAGATAGAAATGAGAAAATGCAATATTGTCATATTATCGAAAGTAATACCAGAAGACCTCAAAGTTTATTCGATATATTTTTATTTTTCAACGAGAACTTCATTATGAGAGCAACGGGTATGATGGAACAACAAGTCCATAGGACTTCAAAATTTAATCAGTTAACTTTCATTTCTCAACAAAAGCTTCGTTATTTTGCAATATCATAAGAGGAATACGGGTTGTTCGATCGGTATTGTGAAGAAATAAGAGAATTTTAGTCAACAAAATGGACATTTACCGGAAAATATTTTTAGGTCGAGTGGTATCGGTAAAGATTATTTCCTGAAATATTATCAGCTGAATGCATCGATATAAAAATGTGAATCGAATTGAATTAGTTTTGATAACAACATATTGATGTTTGTTTGAAGGTGATTCACAATGTTTCGTGGTGCATTTCATCACTTCATTCAGCTAACATGATATAAAATATAAACTTATAATATACATCTTACATAACTAATTCATTATTACATTGAAAACCACAGTACAAAAATAACATTTGATAACGCTCAAAGGTACGAACTTGTTTCCTCCTTTTCATAAAAGAGGATGTATGTATCTCCACTCACAAGCGATTTTGGTGAAATTGATGACACGTGAGAATCATTGTATTCGTGTCAGTATAAGGATGTCTGCTGTATAATGTCCACTGTGATTCGAAAGTGCATATAGATTATAAAGACAAGCAGTCACATTTTCTGCTGCATAATTGTTCGTATCTGATCCATCTTGAGGAAATTCGATGGCAACATTCAACTTGCCTTTAAATGTTTCGGTTTGAGAAATTCTTTTAAAATGAATGACTGAAATACGGGGAAACTTATGGATAGATAGAGACTTCGTGTATTTTCTCCTTTCCTTGCAACTTGAACACGTCGGTTTTTCATTTCCATGCAAAGTTTCCTCTCTTGTGAAGAAATCCAAGCACTATGATAAATTCAATTGGCCAGTTCTTTGTGGTATGGGGAGTGACAAATCCCAGAAACATTCGGAGGTTACAGATGAGTCTTTACAATGTGTGCACTTCATCGTGGATTTTAATTGACCAACGAAATTATCTACAATATTATAGTTATATGTACTCAAATAAATCAGACATGACTCTTGCGCTTTTTCGCTGTCGCTCAATTTTTCGTTAATCTACGTTAAGATCGGTTTAGGTTTCTCAATAATTCTATTAACGTCATTATGTAAACCTTCTGAAAAATGAAGAAGAAACTCATGGGCGTTTTGATGCCCATGACCCATAAATCGAGGGGAAAAACTCTGAATCTGACTTTTTAGGGAGACTGTGTTCACTGCTCCATTAGATGAATCTTCCGACCACAATTCCTTGATAACTTCTGCGAAAGTATTGATTAAAGCACCCTCCGTATAAGAAATATTAGTATTGATATCTTTCATGATATCTTTCATATATGTTGCATATATGCCACATATATGTTGTCCAACAACGCATCAGGCCAAGGTAGCATAGATATACGTAACATATGGTAACCTCCAATCAAGCGGAATGAGATCAGCTCACGCCAAACTCCTCCTTCTCATCCAAACGCTCCTGTTAAAAACCAATGAAGTGGAGAGAGGGAAGAGATGATAGGTAAAAGCAGACGAATGACCAATAAATAGTCAGATCTCGAAGGAATAAGTCTAGTTATCACCTGAAGGCGATTGTGGATACTAACTAAGTTCGAAAACAAAATTTCATATGTTTTTTTTTCTTTTCGGACGATTTTTGTTGCACCAGTATCTGAAAAGTCCAAATTTCGTTTCGGTCTGATGGTTGAGAAAGACAACATTAGGCTTATTAGCGTGTATGAGCCTGAGGGTGGAGGACAAAAGTTTCAATAAATTTGTCATTTCTCGTTTTCTACAATGTATCTTCCAGAGCGTAAAGCAACACCGATGTCTCGTCAATGCCGTAAAAGTACTGTAGGTGGTAATGAGGTACTCCTAAAGCCACGTTATGTCGATGGACGTAGGCTCAGACCGCATATGCTGGGCATGCTGCCAGCAAGTGCATTTGAGTCTCAGGCGCCTCGCGGAAGGCCCTGCATCTTGTGTCTGTAACCTTTATACCCATCACGCCATTACGATAAGGTGTTGAAGGCACCGTTCTGGTAGGCTGAGTTTTCGACTTCAGCCCACTCGTCCTGAGGAAAGCGAAAGTCAGGCGCTTCGATGAGCAAAGGTCTTCAATGTTGTTGGAGAAAACCCATGCACCTATGCGGTCCCTACATGGGACTTTTGCTGAACAAGGTTTCAACTCGGTGAGAGAGTTGTGATCACCCCAGTCAGAGTTGAAAACTCAACTAAAGTCACCAGCTGCTCGGGCACCTGCCCCAAAGTAAAATGCTCTAATTAGTGATCTTTCATGGTCGTGGACCACGCAGAGAAGGAGATCCGAACTCCTGACGACTTTACATCCTGCATTCAGTGCCAGAATGTTACTAGTACAGTACCATTGTGATTAAAAATTTAGAATGCACACTTCTATGGAGGTGCATCATTTTTTGGGTCTTTACGTGGAGTTGCTACAGCTCTTTCCGAATTCACTTCACTATTCCAAACGGCAAGCATATTTGTTTCCGCAACTTTGTTCTTCCCCATTAATTCTGATGACCAGTTTTTGCTGATACTTGCACAGAGAAAGTTCTTATTGCTGTTACCTCTTGTGAGTGGCGGTGGTCCATTCCGAGGTGAGTATTCGTCTCTCAGGTATCCAGATGGCGCAGGATGCTTCCATCTATGAAACATATTCTCTTCTTAATCTCCACAACGTCCTATTTCCGGATGGATCATTGTAGGTTTGTCAATCCCGAATTTTATACCGATATCATGCCTGTACTCCTCCATCACCCGCAAGGACTGATGAGAGAATAGATAGGTTACGTTTATACTACATCAGGTCCTGCATATTCGTGTGGATAAGATGCTTGTGAACAATTTATAACACCACAAATTTGAGCATACCTGAAGCTCTGGCACATTTGAAAGGTGCGCCGGCATTACCAACCAATAACATTCATCATGAGGAGGATAACCATTAAACCTGAGAATTGAGTGCTCTTGATAGATGCAATGTAGCAAAAGTGACAGCCTTTCACATTCGTCCATAGTGACAGGAGCCAGCATGGTCTTGAGATTCAAGAGTAGAGAGGGCATTATTTAACCTCACCAACAATCAGAACATTAAATACACCAGATCAAATAGAAGCACCTTTTGCAATCACCAGAACTTCAATACTCTTTTATAGGCACGTTTTCTAATAACCGAGTTGTCGTCCTCAGGAGATGAAGATAATTGCTTTTCTCATCATCAGGGAATAACAAAAAGTTTCCTTCATCTCCTGAAGACGCTTACTTGGTTGATCAAACGAGAAGATTATTGAAGTTATGGGATTAGGGAAAGGTGCCCGTTTCAAGATTTATTTCAACCCATAAATTCTGAATTCATTTTTTACCATTTAATAAACAATATAACAATGCTTGTAGTATCCCTCTGATAATCCCCTTATCCAGGTTATTCTTGTTTGTGTTTCCAGTTCAGTTCAACATAACTGCTTTAATTCCTGATCTGGTTCCGTACCATCGATTTTGGGATCTCTTCAATTGATTCAGTGTTTATATATTCAGTTGATGGTTCTAGTCTAGCACACTTGTAGTTTTTTGTATTGCATGTGATTCCTTTAATTTAGTATCATTCCCAGATAGTTGCATCTTTTCATTCGTAGTGAAGGTCTTAGTCCCTTCATCTTTATTCTATCGATGAGTGTTACAATATTCGATTTGGATTAATGTTCTTATGTCTCATTTCATCTTGTTATAATATTCAGGGCCTGCAGTATGCATCGCTCAACTATATTATCATGCAAGCACTAGATCAGAATGACTAAGTTATCTGCATAGCTCAGTTTTTCATTGCAAAATGGTTTAGAAGACATAATGACAAGTCGTTTACAAAGTTCTTCAGCACTGGAAAAAGACACTTTAAGATCACCTTTCACTATGCGTGTTACTACTGTTTTCCACATGAAGGTTGTGTATACCAATCCTCCTCTAAGCATGTAGCACTCACAGCTTGTGTCGTTACACTCCGTCTTGTCTTCCATGCCTGTGGGACGTATTATCAAATGAGCGTTCGGATTGATTACGTTACTCTTTTTGAAAGACAATAGCTGTGTATTGAATCAGTTTTGTTACAAAGTGTTCACCATTAATGAAGAAGTACGTTGTATTTCAAAAACGTTGTATATCACTCATGAAATACTGATATTTTTTTTTAACTGTGGCAATCTTTCTCAGGAATACCCTGTGGATATGAAAATAATTTGTAATGTGTACACTAAATATCAAGTTCTTTTGTTCTGTGATTCTATATCCCCTTTGTTTTCAGCCGTCCGTTATCTCGACATACAAAGTACTGTAATATAATATATTATCTACTGGTTCAGTAATTATTTTCAGGTAACTATCATCAAACGAAACATGATATATAATTCAAACATCGCTGCAAAGAAATTCCGTCTAATCTCTCCTATCGCTCAGATAAGTCCTCATTAATTAAAACACGTAATGCTACTGTAATACGATTCTACGAATTCATTAATTATTGCAGCGTGAACGTCTTCCAAGGAATTCAAACTGAAACTCCTCGAATAATGAACGGGTTTGTGGCTTTCAAGCACTTTTGCATTCAGTTTGTCTCACAATAACAGGCTCGTCTCGGATGCCTCGCTTCCATTCCTTCCACAGTCAATAAGGGAGCGAATATCTGCATGACTGGTGAGTCAATTTGCAAATCTCCGCCGCGAATTTTGTAGAAAAGTGTCTTGGTACAGACAAATAAACTAATAAATAATTGATCTGAGAAAACACGTTTCATGTCTAATAATGATTATATTGACTTTTCCTTAATTATTTGTTAGTCATCCAGAGTGAAATAATGAATTATGAAGCTGTTATTTTGATAACGAGATTAGTTATTGGAGATTTGTTTTATATATTTTCCACTTGCCTTTCAGTATCAATTCACGAAATCATTTGAAATAGAACAGTTCATTTTTGGAAAGTATCCACACTCAATAATTTTTTATAACTATGGAAAATGCAGTAAACAATTATTTCAAATTGAGAATAGTTTTTCTTCATATGGAAGTTTTTTTTGAAAGGACTATTTTTTCCTGTTCGTATCTGAAAGTATCTTTGCGGACAACACACAAGCACTACAGGAAAATTGTTAAGGCGCTCTCAGAGCGGTGCCTGTGCGATTTGAATTGCTGGAGACTAAATACACTTGGAAAAAGTACTCAGTAAGTTTATTCCTGAAAGTAACTTCTATACATGTTCCACATATTTTTGTAGATAGTTTATTTTGAAGCTGATTGCTTTCTTACTTTCTTTCTTCCCACTTTTTTTTATGTAGCTGGATAGATGAATGGCTGGATGGAAGAGCAATATCTGCCTTGATTAATCATCATCCCCCAAGGCCCCTATATATTCGGGAGGGCGCGACAGCATTATTAACCAACGACCACTCCCCATACCGTGGAGTGAGTGATCATTGGGTCCGGTAATCATGTGCCACAAGCAAGCGCAATCAGCCGAGAATGACAGTCTTCTGAATCTGTGCGGCTAGGATTTCTGCCCTAATGCGGAAAGCCCGTATGATTTTGAGATTCGAGAGAAGAGAGGGCATCATTACAAAAGGACTGCAATAATCAGAACAACCATCTTGACAGAGTGGTCTGGATAGAGTCTGCGGAGTTCGATGAGAAAATATTGATATTTTATCCGTTTCTCACCCTCTTTACGAACGATATCCGTCTCCCAAGGAGCTGAAAACTCTACGACAAATATCGTCTTTCTCTGGTTGTCGAGAAGGACTACATCAGGCTCATTAGCTTGTATGAACCTAAGGGTAGAGAACGAATAGTTCCAATAAATTCGGCACTTCTCGTTCTTCACAACGGATTCAATATTCATCGGAGCGAAGGGTAACACCGATATCTCGTCAATACCGTAATATAGCACTCTTAGGACCGCGTTATGTCGAAGGATATAGGCCGAGACCGCATATGCTGGATATGCTGATAGCAAGTGCATTACCTTGTGTTAGAAACCTCTATACCCATCACGTGACTGCGATAGACTAAGGTGATGAAGACACCATCCTGCCAAGCCATGATGAACCCCTCAGTTTCCGACTTCAGCCCATTCGACCTGAGGTAAGCGAAAGTCAGGCGCTTTGATGAGCCAAGGTCTTCAATATTATTGACGAAAACCCCATGCATTGGCTTATTCTTGTGTTTCCGCAGAAGTGAGGTGATCTCTGCGGCTTTTATATGTGCTTTTTGCTGAACGGGTTCTAACTTGGTGACAGAGTTGTGATCACCTCGTTCAGTGTCGAAAACTAAATCGAATTCATCAACTGCTTGGGCAGCTGCCTCAAAAATAAATGCCTCAATTCATCATCTCTTTGAAAAAATACATAATTTTTTTTTGGGGAATCAAAAAAAATGGTAACCTATTTCGAACAATAATTAGTGTCAAAGAATGTAAACATTTATGACCGAAAATAACTATGTTAAAGTTATTTTTCAGTTTTTTGGCAGCATTCTTGGGAGCATTTTGCAACAACCGGTGTATACTGGATTCCTTGTAGCTGTGGGTCGGTCTATATTGGAGTCACGAAAGAAAGTATAGGTAGCCGTCTCTCTGAATACAGGAAAAAATGCGAACTCGGAAAAACTGACAATTCAGATGTAGCCTCAAAGAAGAAACTCACATTATTTGATTCGAAGATACAGTAATACTCGAAGGTCAGGTAATCCGATTAAGAGAAACGAATCCACGCTCATCTATGCTAATATAAAACCGGACACCAAATTTTTCCTTCTGCGTTGCGTTGGAAACCATTCGAGAACTTTGATCTTTCCCTCATCGCCATCTATAATATATGATGCAGTAGTAGATAGAACGTCAGGCAAAAAAACGTGTAGATCACGGGCAGAAAAAAACCGGTGATATAATAGTGAGTATGTTTTAAAATACAAAACTCTTGAGGGATTGCGCTAGTCCATACAACACCCAAATATTCACGAGACTCTCAAGAAATATCATGGAAAAATATACACAAACACACTAGTTCAATAACTAAAATGAATGAACCCAAAGCGAAACATTTCACGCATAAACAAGCAAAAGGTACTTCATGGGTTCATCACTCTCTTCAGTTCATGCAAACCTTGACTTGAAAGGAACTTTGGAACCAGAGTCATCAACGTGTCTGGCCTAAAACGTACGTGTTGGCTAACAACTCACTTACATTCCTCATCATAAAATACATTGATTTCCTCTCACATATTCTCCTCTCAATTACATTCCTCATCATAAAATACAGTGATTTCTGCTCACACAGTGTTTATTGAAAACCAAGCCATACTAACAGCTATGTTAACGCTACGTCATCATCCTACTCATTTAAATTCCGTTCTAAATTTACTCATACACAGATCTATTAGACTAAAGATCCATCCACACATCCTAAATAGCTCGAGGAACAGAGTAACCACCAAAAAGATTTTCTTTCTTATATTCACGGAGTAACCGACAAAGTGAACTGAATTCTGAAGAGTCACGGTATAAAAGCAGTATCCATATTCAATAATCATATTTCCACTTTTCAACGAATACCTGAGGATACAATACCCATGAGGCACGGAACATATTCGGAATAGCATGTTTCAACTGCTCCAGAACTAACATCGACCATATTACGATTGCGCACAGCTGGTGTAAACCTGGAAGTAGGAATGGGTCAATTGAGGCTGAGCCTATGGCGAGAAGTGCTTACTGAGCAACCTCTGCCGCAGGCAGCCAGTGATGCAATTGAACCCAAGTTCGTGTTTAATAAACTCTACAGAGTACAAATAAAATAGAACACAGTCAGATGCTACAAATGCAATACGCATACATACAGACGCCTCAAAAACCAAAGAAGGCTCGAAATGTCGTGTGTACTCCAAATCACTAAGCCTACGGAATGGGATAAATACCAGCGTGGTTCAAACAGAACTGGCTGGTATCTTAATAGCCACAAAAGAAATAAACATGATAAGAATTTCTGGCAAAAATATAACAATCTGCACTGATAGCAGACAATCCCTATCAGCCTTGAACAAACAACGTGGTACCTCAGGGATAGTACAAAAGTGCCACTAAGATTTAGCCTCGGTAGATAATAACTTAAAGGGCACAACCGGAGTAAAGGTAATCGCATTGTAACTCTTTAGTCAAGGAAGCGGCTGGACTAAGAATTTTAGGACCCAGTGACACCTTCGGCCTGATGACTTCGACAATTGCGGAACTAGCCAAACGTCACAATCATGCCTAATCCCTAAAGAGATAGGATGGAATCAAAGGATGCAGTCTTGCCAGGATCACCATGAGCCATCCTGGGAAGCTGGGAGCGAAGAAATATCTGGTAATGTCCCAAAAAAACCTATGCTTAACATTATTATTTCTGACTGGCCATTGTCAACTGAGGAAACATCTTTTTTTACATAATTTTGAACATAATCTGTTTAAAATCTGTTTTTCCGTTAATCAGCTGCCGCCCCCGTACGAACGACAACTCTCAGAAGTTGAGAAACTTGTGCGAGCTAAAGACTAACGAGGTCTTACCTTTTAACGTGTAATTCCTAACACGGTTGCAGAATCATCCCAGCTTCAACCAGATAAATTCTCTCGAGAAAAATATCTGGTCGAGGTAGGAATCGAACCCACGGCCTTTCGATCGTGAGTCGGGCGCACTACCACCGCGGCCAATTCCACAACATTTTATCACTGACCAGTATGAATATACCTGAAGAAGCTTTTATATAGTGAAACACATGTTGCAGTTTTGTAAACTAATCAGTGAAAATCTTCTAATAAAGTGTTATCTGAATACTGAATTCGATATTTAAATTTCTTTATTTCATGGCTTACTATGAAAACTTTTTCCTCATATTTTTATATACTGAAAAATAGCAGAAATAAGTATTCAAACTATTTCAAAATTCGTTTTCAGACAGTACGTATACTCATTTCATCAGCTTGGATTCCATTGTCCAATATGTATACATTTATTTGAATTCCCTGAAAGAATCTGTAAAAATTAAAAGCAGGGAAATTCTGAGCTAATTATGATGATGTTTTTTGGAAAAGAAACGTTCAGAAATGCATCTGTTGTGACACACAGCTGCAAAAATTATGATGGCTAGGTACTAAAATAAATGGAAAAATCTAGTTTTCTGAATTGAAAAAAAAAAGATGAAACCTTATGAACGAAACGTTGCAAAAAAAATTAGTTCATACCTGATCATAACAAATGTGAAACGCAACAAAAAGTAGGGGAGGTAGGGGAGCATTGGGCAGTTGGGAGGTTTGGGCACCCCCTTATTTCTCAAAATCTATGCAAGATATTTTTTGTTTTCTACCACAATAATATAGTTTAATAACTGGCAACACCGCTCATTGAAAGCGTTAGCTGTCATTTCACTTAGTTGTCAAGTTACATGCGCCTAACC
>WOGP01009003.1:324-10938 GCA_015342065.1 Leptinotarsa undecemlineata | reverse complement strand
ACTATGGACATCACCTAACCTAACCCCTTCCTGCTTCTGCCCCACAGGGTATGTGTGTAATCACAATGGTCCTCTTTTATTTGCAGACCAGAACTTTTTGACAAATTGGTGCTACATAGATATGAATGAAACATACTAGTAAATTATCATTTTCGCACTATAGTTTTCCTTCAGTACTTGAGCTATTCATCTTAACAATTTATTTACCTCTGTCAATTTTATTACCAGAAACCGATTTTCTATGTAACTATTTCTTCGACATTGGCTTCCACTTTAATTTCTTCTCTCTCACTCTCTCTCTCTTTCTCTTTCAAGGTTTTCTTCGTCTTTGCTACCGTACGACGCATTTAGTCAACTTTGAATTTCTTATTTCTTTCCAAAATTGATTTTTCATTTCACATCAATTTTACTTTACACCAAAATTTATCCAAAATATTTGTTGGTTTTATACGTCCCGATACAATAATATCGGGACTATTTATTGATATATATTTCACAAGTTTCTGATAAGAAGATCAGATTGAACTGACGATTGGTCTCAAAAGACAACTTTTTATGTTTGTGTATTTTTGTGGACCATCAAAATGTGGAGGTGTACTATAGTGGGAAATGAGTCGAGTACATTCTGTTCATGTGATAATGATTTTGTATTCAACTAGAATACCATCCATCTTTTCTTCCACCGATATGGTCAGATTTTTTTTCAGTTTTTTGTTGGGTAATGGATCACATCGGAAGGCTTTTGATGTAACTGTCGGATCCACTAAATTTGAGTGCAGTGCAATGCTGTCTAATTTATCAGTGTTATACTCTTACCTAATAACATAACATAAGACATATATTTTTGGATATATTCTACAATTTTCCACAGTTCTGTGTGAAAAACTGAACAGTCGAATTTAAGTTTTCGCAATTGATTCATGAAACCTTGTAACCAATGACGAATAGAGCTTATCAAACAACGTATCGATAAATATTTATGTAGCGTATTACACACCTAACACCTCTTTATCAATTTTTACAATCAAAAATTAGCATGCAATGTCAGTACTTGATATTTAAATAACAAATCCATAACCCCGGGCCTATTATTATCGAGATAAATGTAATAGTGGGACTAATAAATCCTAACAAAGGCATTTTATTGATTCTTCGATGTCTTAAACCTTCCATTAGAACGGATGTAAGATGTAATTGGACAAGGAAAAATACAAATTATGATTGTAATGGCGCAACTAGTCATAAATTTAGCGGATCGATAATATCATTGTCATATTGCTGCGATTTAGCATAATTACGTCACTTTTATGTAAATACGGTGTATTTGCGAAGATTATTGATTTCGTTGTGTAAACCCAATGGGTGGTTTTCAACGGTTAATTCGTTCTTCAGGCTTTTCATGCTGTGTAAAGTATTAAATTTAAAAGGAAAAAGAAGGTAAAAATCACTATAAACTATAACACTGTAGCATTTGTAGTAATTATAACCAAATTATTCTTTTGGCGCACTATAAAAACTCAAATCAATTCGTCATTCTTTCATATTGTTTACTATAATGTTCAATCCACTTTGTATATATCCACATAACAAAAGAAGCCTTCATCACAAATGTATCCAAGATTCAATCGACTTTTCTTTCAATTGTTGAGTATGCTTTACTGAGAAAATATCTGAAATTTTTGTTAAACGGTTTTATTGAAAAAATTAATAATAATGATGTAGATAATGTACTAAAAACTAAAAAATAATCCGGAAGGTCCTAGGTAGCAGTCATCACACCACTCTCCTCCTTTTTCATCTGATCAATACCGTAGATTGCTGAGGACCTAGGACCTTCCGGTCCTAGGCCATTATCTACATCATTGTTATATTTTTTTTTTCAGTAAAACCGTTCAGCCTAAACATTTTCTTACTTATTTTATTTTCAAGTTTTTAGTTTCTAATGTATATCCACCCTAATGTCACACAGTTCTCGGCACGTTTGAACTTTTTATCTTAACTTGTATCGCTAACGACGTTACATTTTAGCCCCCTTACGCCACACAGTTCTCGACACCATACAATATCTTGACTTGGGTGGGAGATCCATGCTTGTATCCCTATTTTGAGTTGGTAAAGTTCGTGGTGTATCACTATCACTATAGTACTAGTCAAGCCCTGTTACTTGATACCGATATTGAGGTAGTTGTGGGATAGTATGTACGTAATCCGCCATTTTGTAGCTGCGACCATCTTGAATTTGCATCCTTTGTAAAGTGTATTACTATTCTTCTAGTTGAGCCTTGTCATTTGATACCAATATTGAGGTAGTTGTAGAAAAATATGTAATCAGCTATTTTGTGAATGCCGCTATCTTGGATTTACAATGATACAGCAATTATTGAATTGTACTGTCTTCAAAACTAAATGTGAGGACCACATATCAGGTCAATCCGTGTTAGGATTCACACGTTAAAAGGTAAGACCTCGTTAATCCTTAGCTCACACAAGTTTCGACTTCAGAGGGTTGTCGTTCGTAGGGGCGCGGCAGCTGGTTAACGGAGAAACAGATTTTTTAAACAGATCTGTCAACTGAAACTTCAATTACTAAATCTAACCAAAACAAAGAGGGCAAGCTGAAAACCCGTTTGAAAAAGAATATTTTTTTGTTCGAACAAGTCGGCTAATATGTTTAAATAACAAATATTATATTGAAAACTTTGGTGACTTCGAAGTGCATATAGCTGTGTTTTCAGCATGAGATTTTTTCTCAAATTATATGCCGATGTTATTCTCGGTATTCTCTGGACTGGATAAAACATTTTGTAAGTAATCGTCTACAATATTTTATTATCAAAATGAACAAAAAAAAATTGGAACAAAAAATTCAAGCCTAAGATACAGTACCTTTTTTTTCAAATAAATATGGTTACACCCCTGCTCTAGATGCACAAGTTATGATTATTGGTAATTGTATATTACAATAAAAGGAGTATGATTAACTATTTGTTTGAAGGTGGTTGACAATGTTTCGTGGTGTATTACATCAGTTCGGACTTTCCTGGCAGCAGCATCAGGTCACGTTTATTATTAATATATATTGTCATCGGTTCTGGACTAGCATGCAAAATTTCAGGTCAATAGGATACCGGGAAGTGGGTTAAATTGAATTTGCAAGATTTGTTAACATGCATACAAGTCAAGTTGAATAAAAGCTTTTAATAAGACAAAATGTAGACATATTTAAACGTTTTTAACCAAACTTCATAGTGTCCGTTATGAAATGAAAATATTTCAAATATGAGTTTTTTGGTTGGCGAATATTAATTTGACCAAGCTCATTTTCAACTATTGATGATTATGAAATTAATAACAATATTTTATAGAAGATTCTAAACCTTAGTTTTTCGGAAATGAAATAAATTTGGATATTAAAACAATTTTTTTCAAGGACAAAACACAAGCACAACAAGAAAATTCTTAAGGTTCTCTCAGAGCGGTGGCTGTGCAAAAGCAACGATTCGCATTGGATTCGAATCACTGGTGATTAAATCATTTGGAAAAACTTTCCCAGGAAGTTCAATCGTCATAAACACCGTCGTCCAAATAGAAGAGTTCTCAAACAGTGAAGTTAGAGGTGTACTGTGTTGAACCTCAAAACGATGAGCAGCCACAGTCCGTCACGTATTTCTGATATCGCTCATGGTGGAATAAAATATGCCAAGTCACTTGAACACTTTTCGTGAATGTATCTATAGAAGGGAGACAAACTTCCAAACTTTCTTTGATGTTCCAGACAATCAAGGTTGTAAGTGATGTATGTATGCTTATAGGGGCAGAGCTCCATACATGAAAACAATACTCCAAAGAAGGTCTGATATGAGCTTTTCTGAGTTTTCTGGTTCGCATTTGTGATTGACGTTCCAAGCTTTTGAGAAGCAGCCTTTGCAATTTCAGCGACATGATTGTGCCAAGACATATTGGTGTCAATTTTAACCTCCAACAAACTTATTGAAGCGGTAATAGCGACGGAGCTCTTGAGAATTGTCACTTTATTTTTTTTTTATATTCTCAATAAAATTGGTATACTGAATTTATATAAATCTTGATGTTGAATAAAGGTTTTCGCTAATTACTTTGGTATTTAACTATAGAAGTATATACTTCTGGAGGTGTTCTTCAAAATTCATTAGTAAATGTTATATAATGTTAGGTGCCTTCTTTGAAAATAAAAAAAAGGTTCCCGAGTTCTGATTCACTCAGTATTAAAAATAAGAATTCTGCTAATTAATATCCTAATTGTCACAAGTCATTTTGGTACATTATTGAACAGTTATACGTGAAAATAAAACAATATTATTCCAATACACTTTACATTAACGAAAAATAATATATATTTGACTGGAATATCAAATATTTTTTGAAATCCTTATAAGAAAACAAACCAGACAAAACATAATCCTAATTTTTTTAATATATATTTTTCGATAGATATCTGAATATGGAAGCAATAAATGACATACATGAAAACACAAACAAAAAATACCCAAACCAAAACGGTTTCATCAAGAAAACCTTCAAGTGTTGAAGAAAATGCGGAATCTACGGTCAATTGCCAACTTTGAGAATCACAACAATTAAAATATACACTTATGGAAGTGTTCACTGTATCTTCTCTTATGGGTTTATGGACACGAATTCCGAATGATAATACGTCATGATATTCTTGAGGTCGAATGTGTGACTATTCTCGTTAAATTAACGTCCATGCTAATTTGCTTAGGAGCACATAAAATTAACATTAAAGCGGATTGAAATTGATACCAAATTCCAAAGAAAGAGGACATATTTTGAAGATAATTTATTACATAATAATTGTGCTGGAGAGTTCGATAGCATTTATAACAAAAAGTGGTATAATCTCAATAGGATAGATAATGAAATAATGATTTTTATTTATTGAGGTTATACACAGAATACGCCTTCATTACTAATTACCTAAGCCTAAACCTAAAACTAACATTTTCCCCTATTTTTCTTTATTTTGAGTCTTTAGGACAGGAAATGTATTACTAAGTATATCCAAGTGGTACAAGAAAAAGTTATCTTCATGGCCATATGACCATATATGTGGAAAACGTATCTTACTTTTCTTTCAGTTGTTTTCATGGTTTCCACGACAAAGCGACAAAAAGAAACCATTTCTCCAATCTTTTAAAATCTGTAGTCCCTTTAAAAAATAATGAGACTCAAATCCAGAATGAGAAAGATAACTGGAAGAAAATAGAAATGAAACTTTCAATGTTTTTTACCACTAAAAAACATTGGAAGTTTCATTTCCCTTTTCTTCATTATGATTTCCTACCACGTAGGCTACATCCATCAATTTATTGAAAGAGGACTGGCTCAGTCTCTTCCATTGGCAGACGCAAGCCTGATAAAAAGAAAATTTAGTTCTATAAATGATATTGTGTTGTTATACATAATGTTTAAATGAGATTTTTCTTGCATGTATTTGTTCAATAAGCTACAACTGTCTTCAACGATATTAGGGCTCACAGGTATGAAAAATAAAACCTCATTAGGTCTCAATGTTTGCTGTGGAATATGGAACTTGATTTCAGAAAGAAGATCAGGATTGTTTATGGAATCATTGAGTAGTTCACTGATGAAAGTTAATTCTTTGTTGTTCCAATCAGATCAAAATTTCTGTGTGGTTCATAAGATGTAAAATCAGGACTACTGTGCTATTGTTTATTATATGCCCTAAATTTGTTTTGTGTCGTTTCAACCGACTTTTTCAGACTCAGTCAGATATTGGTGCCCATAAATGGATACAAATTCTATACGATTGCGTAAAAGAGGTAAATACAGTGTTTTTGAAGTTTCTTTGTTTTTGAAATTGGTTGTCGTTCGTTAGGAACGACATAATTTCATAATTTTCATAATTTTATGAACTCTAGCACACTTAAAATCAACAAAAATAATTTAATTGCTAAACTATTTTTTAATAATTAAAAAAAACAGCGTTAAATTCCGTTGATCAGGAACCATTTTTGGTAATGACTTTTGTGAGTACTTATTTTATACCTCAATGCCTATTAATGCAAATTGCGAAGTAATTCGGAAAAGAATGAAAGAAATTTTACTGAGCTACACCTCCACAGGGCTCGGTTTCGGGTCTTTCGCTTTTTTATACTTTACTTGAATAGCAATGATTGAACTAATCACATACGCAGATAATAGTTCTCTATTACGACCATGTTAGTTCAAAAAAGTTCATGAAAGGCTGTATAAGTGTCAATAACTCGCTTCCTCACAAATTGGTGTAGAAAATGAAACCAAAATTAGAGGTAGTCAGATTATCTCAAGTTCACGCATTTGTTTTGCATTCTTGCAGTCAAGATCACGTTTCCAATCAGTTTATTTGAATCGAACTCTTGTTTCGTACATAGCTAACTAAAATTCGACATATTCGTGAAGATTGCGAAGATTCTGTTGCATCAATTTACACTATGATCAGTCACACAGAGAAATGAATATGCTTTCTGAATAGTGCTGAATGATAGTACCTAGTTACCAATCGAAGGAGCAATCAAAGGAGAAAAGTGTCGATTCAGTTAAATGATTATGAGGATAGAAATGTTTAAGATCAATTAATTCACAAAGGAGAGAAGCTTCATTCTTTTTCAATGTTCGAAGATTTTTTGAATGAAGTGTTCCTATAAAGAACACCAGTTCGCAGAATAGTGTATTTTGTCTAGTTTTTTCAGAATACTCTTTGAGGCATAGTATCATAATCTAGTTTTTCTCACACTTCAGATGTTTATGAGTGTTTATTGGATCTTATATCAAACATTCATAAATACGTCGATTCCAGTATGCTATACTGAGCTGGGGTGGTATTTTAGATATATACCTTCAGAAAGCTGAAGTACTACAGAGGAAAATAACTTAAAATTATGTACCACAAAAAATGACTATTCTTCTGATCGAATCTTGATTGACTCGAAGCTACTTGATATTAGATAATTATACATGTACAACTTAATTTTGTAAATCTACAAAAACAAAATGACACTTCGACGAATTAGACACGATTATAATACCCGCACTAAATCAAAGGGTGATGTACAAGTGAACGCAACAAAAAAATCCATTGGTCAACACTCCTATAAATACTACAGTGGGAAAATGTTTTAACTTCTTACCGGACATATACAAGCCCTACATTTCCGAAAAGTATGTACTCAAAATTAATAGGGACATCGTTCATAACATACAAAAAAAAATAAAGACGACAATACTTATCCTAAGTTCAAAATCGGTTATACTTGCCTTTTAGATCGTTGCACATTTGCACTTTTCACTCAAATATACCTATCAAAGTACCGTAATCTAATATTATATTTATGTTCATAATTATCTATTATATACTTCTGAATATTTTATATACATATACAATATGCTATATTACAAATAATAGTATTGTTTCTCAATTCAGCTCAATAATTATGCATTTCGTAATATGAATCCCACGTACAACTTCGGTTTTAGTGGGTTTGTCTGTCTTTGTTTGTACTGCATTTCTTAATGTCACTGTTTCAAATCATTGTAATATGTAATGTATTTATGAATAAATAAAGCTATTATTATTATTATCAAAAGTAATTTGGTTGTAGAGGAAATCAGTTTTTGGGATCTCTCTATTCACAATATGAAAAAACAAAAAATTCAATAGACTTCATATAGTGTTAAAAGTGTCTAAATTCTACTATTGCAATATTTTTTCAATAACTTGTATTTTATAATTTTTCCTTTTAAGAAAGAACTAAGCATTGCACAGATAATTGAAGTTTCGGAGGCAAAAATCTGCCTTCGATTGTATAATAGTTGTATAATTAGTTAAGAAATAATTTTGCTTTTAAAAATCATAATTTATACTTTTAAATAGTTTGGCAAAAAAATTATTTATTATTTAATTGTTTATTAGTTTAAAAATTTGTTATAAAGAAATATTGACCAACGTTATATTTTTTTCTGAAGCAGAAAAACATTATAAAAACAGCTATATATAAAAAAGTGCCATAAATAGTTTTATTTATTATAATATAATTTTTTATGGCACTTTTTTATATATAGCGGTTTTTATAATTGTTTTCTGCTACAGAAAAAAATATAACGTTGGTCAATTGCAATTTTTTACCTGCACCAAAATCCTTCAAAAACATTTTTCTAGAGGTGATTCCGAATCGAATGAGCTCTCGCTCATAATTTTAGGACCTGTATCTCTATTTTTCATGTTTTTGAACCTGTTGATTAGACTATTTAAGCTCTTCTTTGATATGCATCACTCGTTTCTTCGAGGTCTTCAATTAATATTCCATCCACATTCCAATACTGCAGGCACTTCCGCTGGAAGAGTAAAATTAATCCTAAGAAAGTTTTTCAAAAATAATTTAATCTCCAGCGATTCAAATCCTATATGAATCGCTACTTTCGCACAGGCACCGCTCTAAGAGCGCCTTTAGGGATTTTCCTGTAATGCTTGTGTTCTGTCCTTGAAAAAAAAACATCGGGTAACAGTTTACATAAATTTCTACACTCACAGTATATTCTCACTCCCATCCCAAGATTTTTCTGTTGACCATGACCCCATTCTTTTTCTTTGATCATCTCATTTTCATCGATAAAACCAAAGTTTCTTGGTTGGCTATAGTCCCCACATCTTTCCATAGGTGCATCAGTGTTACCTCACTTTTTATGTTTTATATTGTTTTAGTGTTAGATCCAAGTTAATCTAGATTTAGTATCACTCCAAGACATTTAACATCCTTCGACAATAACTGAACCTCTCCACCTTAATTGTATCTCTTATACCTTGGTCTTTTTATTGAATGTTACTAGGTCGAGTGGGACAGACTTTGATCTTTCTTCCTCAGTTAAGCTTATAATAAATATTAAGCGTCTGCAGATATTGAAGTAAAACTTGCTAGCATCCAAAGAGCTTATCGACGTTAAAAGTCTCGAAGATGTATCAATAATAAACGTCAAAGATAGTGAACTCTGCCTGAAGCAACATCAAATGATTTAAATAGCAGGACAGCACTGAAGTATGGGGTAGAATGTATTCACTGAAAGATTTGCTGAAGAATGCTATAGAGCTACAATGAACTTCCTTCTTCCAACCAGAATAAAGTAGCCAAAACTTCTATTTGATATCCAAACAGTAGAAAAGTTAGAATGAGAAGCTTCGGATAGAAGCTTTGGACTGTTTATGTTTTGTTGGTTGAATGCTGAAATGTACATTTCGAAAGTCACACAATGTTTTATCAGACGTGTATCCATAGATAATTTATGAAATTCTACCCCATAAAATTTTGAAGTGACACATCTTCACCAATAAAAACAATAAATTAAAACAACCTCAAAATCCTCGGCTCACATCATTACATCAGTTTCTGTGTAATGCCGTAAATTTGTGAGACGTCACATTAATTGATATAACGACATGACAATTAATAGATTGTGCTCGATTGAAGTATTTCATGAGACAGAATTCAATTGGTATAGTGCATTCAAATTAGTTTAAAAATAACAAATAAATACACAAATTAATACTGGTTAATTGACATTGGAAACATAAAAGTAAAAACGACTTTGACGGGAACACTACGTTTCTGTCCGTTTATAGACTTTGGCCAGGAGCATTCAAAGCAAACACTTCGTGATGATTGAGTTTCAGTATCACTTTAATGGCTAAAAAAAATTTGATATGTTGAAAAAATATGATTTTCAAAAACTCCAGTGTTCTTTCGTCTTTCAGTATATGTACGTAGGTATAGTTCAAGTAAACCATATAATAATATAGTTAGGGAGCTAACTAATTTCGTAAATCAAATCAATAATCATTTCTGATTTATTTCCACCAATAATATCTCCATATAGTCTTGTGTCCATACTTTTCAGCAATACTCTCAAGGGCATAACCTTTGTCAAATGTTACTGTCTGTAAAACTTCAAGTGATTGGTTATTGGTATAGTAATCTTCAAAATTCAAATTGTTATCCATTAAAAAACTTTGTATTTCATCCTTCCTCGAATTTTTATTCGGTACTTTGATGAGCTGTCGCGTTGTCGAAAACCATTACACTATTCGCATCCAAATTTGGGATCAATGTGTTTTCAAACCATTCCTCGAAAATATTAGCTTCCATGTTCTTATGATGGTCAACATGGCAGCCACAAGTTTTTCCACATAAATTCAAATAATTCGGAAACTATCCTTTACTTCCTCCGCAATGCACAATGATTAGTCGCGATTCTTTGTTTGCCGGCATGTTAGGCGTACACATTTTCAAACCATCAGTCCACCCTTTCGTAACTGTCGTGAGTGTCATACCAAGTTTCGTACAAATAGAAAATTTGCCGTCTTTCTTGTCTATATTTAGTTATTTGTTCTAAGTATTTGTTACGCAATACCACTATTCTTATGCTTTCCATAACTGCTTGACGTTTGTTCATTATTTTGAATCTAAATATAAGTTTATTTATCTAATTCTGAAGAGTTGAAGAGTTTTGTCACACGTTATTGCCGGAATCTCATTGCTTTTGTAACCATCGAAAATTTCGAAG
>WOGP01009002.1:0-10939 GCA_015342065.1 Leptinotarsa undecemlineata | reverse complement strand
GTGAAACAATCCCCAATTAATGATCATTGTTGGCTTTTCGTCTATGAGTATATCCCTGCCTTTAATCTTATTGAAATAACACTAGGTCCTACATAAATTTTCACACATTATCTGGGCCCAAGAGAACAATCACAAAAAATAAAACGAATAATTGAGTAGAGCAAAACATAATAAGTCACTCCATGAAGGTCGTTAATGTTTTGACAGGGCAATGAATATTTGGTTTTACTCAAAAGCGAAAGTGCCTTTTCAGTGAGTATCAAATGAGGATCAGAGTCAAAGCCGACATCTGTTCGACGTGGTGTTTCTCTCACAACTGTAAACTTCTAACGAACACCATTCCAACTTTTGAACAGATGGGGGTTGTTATATCAACAAGTTGAATAAACAATAAATTTTGTTACTTTTGAAACGCTTACATCTGAAGAATTTTAATATCAGTTTTACTGTTGTTTGCGTTAGAATATATTTATCGCACTATGAAGAACAAAGATAAATAAAGATGTTTTTTCACGAGAGTTTTGTAAAATCAATCCCATTTTTATTTCTAACTGATAAAACAGCGTTGTATATATTGCAGATGAAATATTAGTCTGCCTACCGAATTTTAAAATTACAACCACCAACAAAACTTAGCAGGAGATAAATTGAATTCATTGAAGAGTTATTTGTAGTTGATATGATTAAAATAAATGATGAACTTTAATACATGGGCTGAGAAGTCTGGGGCGTAACATATTGATGACGCTAGTCTTATTACATTAACCACCTTTTCAGTTGGTAAGCTGTTGAACTTTCATGATATTCTACTCATAAGTTTGTGAATTATTGTTATAAAAGTGGCACTACTTTTGTTATTTTCAAAACAATGGATCAAAAGCAATTTCGCGTTTTAATTTTACGCTGCTTCTTGATGGCAAAAAATACCGTTCAAGTGAAGCAATGGCTTGAAAAGTGTTATAAGAACTCCCCTCCATCAGAAACAACAATTTGCTGTTTTCAAACGTGGTTATAGAGACACCGGTAATGCAGAACGCAGCGGACGTCCAAATGAAGCAGTAACACTAGAAAACATAAAACAAAATCCACAAAATCCTTTTGAATGATCGAAAAGTGAAGTTGTCTGAGATAGCTGATATTGTGAAGATATCAAAAAAAGTGTTGGTTTTATTTTGCATGATCATTTGACTATCAGAAAGCTCTGTTCAGAGTGGCTGCTGCGCAAACTCACTGTTGGCCAAAAACAAGATCTGATCAGTGTTTGGTCATATTCAAGCATAATAAACCAGAATTTTTTCAGCGATATGTGACACTAGATAAAACATGGGTCCATTACTTCACTCCGGAATCAAAACTATCGTCATCTGAATGGAGAGCATTTGGTGAATCTCGTCCAAAGCGCCTTAAAGCACAACAATCGGCTGGAAAGGTTATGGCTTCGGTATTTTGAGATGTGCGTGGTTTAATGTCCATCGAATATCTTGAGAAGAGAAATACCATCAACGGTTAATATCATATAACGTTATTGCAGCGTTTGGAGGCCAAAATTGCAAAGAAACGACCGCATATGACAAGAAATAATTGTGTTTCATCAAGATAATGCAACGTGTCACAAGTCAATCAAAACAATTGTAAAGCTACATGAGTTAAACTTTCAAAGAACCAATAAATTGTTGAGAAATGAATGAAATAAGAATGAAAGAAGAGCAACGTTGGACTCAAAATAGTGTCTGAAAGTGTAGACTTCGCGCTTGAAAAATGCCAAGAAATATCCTGAAATTTATCAAATAGATTTTGGAAAAGATGTAATCAAAATATTCATCAGGAGTAAATAATATCAGAATGAAAAAAAAACTTGAAAAGAAAGACCCAGTTATTGTAGTAATAAATGTAGGGGATCGCGATTACTACATTTATTGGAAAGGATGAACATTTTAGAGCTCAGAAGTCCAAATCAAAAGAGTAGAACCGTCCGCAAACTTTGAGCGCTGGACCTTTCAAGAGAAGACTAGTAAGAAAAAACGGTTGTTCATGCTAATATATATTTATCAATCTGTGTATTACTTTCTGATAGGTTTTTGAGGAGCTTGGGTGATATAATATCTTTTGGTGTTGGCAAGATATCCGGTGAAACAAATTCCAGATAAATATTACCGAGTTTTATAGTCAATGCTTTAATAGCAAAGGTAAATACTGGGAACAATAAAAATAGCATGTTTTCACGAAAAAAGACTTCCATTTATCATCATAAAATTGGTTGTTTCTGTAATTGTATTCTTTGAAACCGTATATTAAAACACAGGTGACTTTCATTGAATGAATACTAGTAGATACTATAATGATATGTTTGTATATAATTGAAACTTTCCTAGAGTGCGTAAAACCTAACATATCAAACTAGCGTGATTGATTAAACAGAGTAAAGGTTCATAATCTCATAGTGAGCTAAAATGAGATAACATCAAATGTACTACTCCGCCCCTATATTCACCCCAATCGAAGGGGTAAAACGATTTCATCTAAGGCAGACAATTTAATTATTTTTGGTTGAAGGGAAAATAACAGGATTTTTCGTAATGAAACTTCAATGATATGGATTATATTTTGAGTTATGGCTTCTTAAAAAAAATATGCCTTCAAATGTCATACCATTTTAAAAATGTTTACCTAGTAACATTTTTTGAAAATTTGACAAAACATCATTTAGTAGAGTAAATATATAGATGATGACAGATGTATGAGAGCCTCAAATTAATATCTGAAAAATCAGACCAAACAGCAAAAAAAATTACATGGTGAAGGAAAACCTATTTTGGATTTTTCCAATGCCACTATAAACTATAAGATAGTTTCAAATACATTTTTGGGATTCACTCCTGCTCTTCATCATTTTACAACGAATATCAATTTAATTTTTCATGAGATTTTTTGATTCCATCATTATTTGGGTATTTCTGTAGATTTTTATAAATTTTATTGCCAATTTTCATAAACATTGCTCTTTATTGATTGATAATATAATCAGTGAGAGCTCTTTATGGAATATATCATCCATTATATCTTCAGAAAAACGCCGATGCAAAGGAGAACCTTTTTATTGTTCCGGGATGTATCCGAAAGTTCAAGATTATTACCGACCATTTCAAATTATTACCAAATATTCTGCCACATTCCAGTAGAATATTTTGGGATGTCATAGAACTTTCTGGAGGGTGAAACTTATAGCCACTATATCTTCAAATACCAACAAAGTAAGTGAAAACGGGAATTTTCTTTCCGGATGGGAGTACGAGTGGTATCATATCATATAACTCTCTTTATCGTTTCACAATGATCTGGAATGTTCTGGGATTTCCCTAAAGTTCCATACTATTCCTTAACATTCCAAAGTATTCCAGAATGTTCCAGATATGCTCTGCTCTGAGTCGACGCAATGTTTTTGATTATAATTGTTATCCGTAATTGCTACTGAATAACCGATCAGACAAGTGTGTTTCGGTGAAAAATCGGATGTTTAGCAGTGAAGATGACAGTGTTCCATGTGAGTGAAATTTTATTTTTTCTTTAATTATATTGTGCAGGAATCCTATGATTGATATCTGATTCGATTCCATTTCGAATGTTTGGAATACAAACGGAATAAAGAAAAGGGTTTTCGTATAATTCACCGTTGATATGAAACTATTTGTTTCGAAAGTATTTTTCTTTCGTGTAATTCAATGTTTATATGAAAATAGCTGTTTCAAGAGGGTTCTTTCTTCCAGTTGGGTATGAAAGTTACTTCTTGGCACGATCTACACATTTTTGTATAGAGTTTATTTTTGAAATTGATTGCTTCCTTCCTTTTTTGGAAGATTCCCACATTTTTTGTATCAAGTTAAAGAAGAAGAAGACCAAATACTTTCTTTCCCATACTTGTAGGTATAATAGTAATCTGTTTTTTTGATTGTTTATACAAACCTATTCTATCGGCGTGAATAGAAGGAATGTCTGCCATCAATTTCAATGGGAAGCTTAGATTTTTGATAAAAATATCCCATGCTAATATGTATACATTTAGTTTTTTCTTACCCACCATATGCAAGATTAAATTCCCATACTTTGATGAATCCTAACTGATTTATAGCGAAAATTTGTTAGTTATGCCATAAAATTATAATACCCTCAATATTCTCAAAGAGGCGGGAGGTTCATTTACACAATTTATGTAAAAGGTAGCGATAAGGTTTAATGTAATGTCCGCACAGCGGCTATACGTCATTCCGGAATATCCATATTTTCCTCGCATATCTAATATATCCTGAATGTATGAATACATCTTGGGGGCTTATGAATACGAGAAATGTACGGGGTGAGACGAACTCTTCTATGAAAAAGATTGAGGTTAGTTTTATTTCCAAGATTTTACAGAGAAATCGGTAACACGTGTGTAATGAAAAGTGTAATTCAATGTTTATCAAATAAAGGATGAACTATTCAAGAATGTATGAATACATCTTGGGGACTCATGAATACCAGGAGTGTACGAGGTGAGACAAATTCTTCTATGAAAAAGTTTGAGGTTAGTTTTATTTCCAAGATTTTACAGAGAAATCGGTAGGTAACACGTGTGTAATGAACAGTATAATCCAATGTTTATCAAATAAAGGATGAACTATTCAAAATGTATGAATACATTTTGGAGGATTATGAATACCAGAAATGTACGGGGTGAGACGAACTCTTCTATGAAAAAGATTGAAGTTAGTTTTATTTCCAAGATTTTTCAGAGAAATCGGTAACACGTGTGTAATGAACAGTGTAATCCAATGTTTATCAAATAAAGCATGAACTATTCAAGAATGTATGGATATATCTTGGGGACCAATGAATACCAGAAGTGTACGGGGTGATACGAACTCTTCTATGACAAAGATTGAGGTTAGTTTTATTTTCAAGATTTTACAGAGAAATCGGTAAAAAGTGTCTAATGAACAGTGTAATCCAATGTTTATCAAATAAAGGACGAACTATTCAAGAATGTATGAATACATCTTGGGGACTCATGAATACCAGAAGTGTACGAGGTGAGACGAATTTTTCTATGAAAAAGATTGAGGTTAGTTTTATTTTCAAGATTTTACAGAGAAATCGGTAAAACGTATGTAATGAACAGTATAATCCAATGCTTATCAAATATAGGATGAACCATTAAAAAAAACATCTGATTAAAATCTGTTTTTCCATTATTGTTCGGTGGTTCAAGCCCTAGTCTGAACGATCGATCTTCAATTATCGTCCAACCCGTATTAGGAATCAGACGTTAAAAGGTAAAACCTCGTTAATCCTTAGCTCGCATAAGTGTCTATTTCTGAGGGTTGTCGTTCGTAGGGGTGCCACAGCTGGTTAACGGAAAAACAGATTTCAAACAGATTTTTTAAACAGCACCCTTACAAACGACAACCCTCAGAAATAGACACTTATGCGAGCTAAGGATTAACGAGGTATTACCTTTTAACGTGTGATTCCCAATACGGTACTATTGATTTCAATTTCATACCAAGCCTTGTTCTGTTAGTCGTAGATTTAGTGCCCTCGCTTTATTTTTCTCAATCAATCTCGTAGCTGAAAGTGCTTTCTGATTACATGTACAAACACTAAAATGTAGTGTTTGCATCAGTATATTCTCCACACAACAAAAAATGTATCTAAATACTTGTATACTTGTATTTCTAGTACGAAGAATGCTTTAATTAAGGAACTATGGTGGGAAGATCAATTGGATACAGACAAAGATGAATTCATTTTTTCTAAAAAGATATAGGCATAATGTTCTACCAAAACGAAATATGTGACAGTGTGAAGTCATTAGATTTGAATATTTTGTGGCGAAGTTAATGAAGGCCCGGGCCATTCCTTACTGCATCTATGAAGTATCCACGTAGATTAGCATCATCATCACTGCTATACTTGTAGGTCAACCTGACTCGAACTCTTCAAAATGAAACTTTCTACCAGAAAATTGTTTGGAATCAAAAGGGCAGTCGGATAAAATATTAAAATCGACTGTTCAATGCTCAGGCTACTATCCCTCAACAATAAAATTCTTGGTAGACTGACAACTTTGTCAGTCTTAGAACTGTAGCTAACCCATTCCAGAAATGAACCTCGTCGCTAAACAAAATTTCTGTCGAAAATATTTCTAATGAAACGTAGGTTCAAGTATTACAATACAAATATCAAACAATTGAAATAACACGTATCTGTCCATCATCAATTTCTCACGGGAAAAAATGTCTCTAAGCACAATCTCTCGTTATAAGACAAATTGTATTTTTATAACCGTTCTCAAGCATTTGAGGACAGAAGAGCAATAATATAGCATTGATGAACCAACCTTAGAAAACCGATAATATCTATGGCATATTGAATTAGCGCTTTAGTCTATGCAATCAACATATATTAAAGTAGCGAGCCGCCCCGGCTCCGCACGGGTGCAATGGTGACACTAAATATACATATAAACGCTGCGATCGCTAGTAATCATAAAGCGCTATAGGGCGAAGGTGTACAATACGAAAGTACATTTTGTGATCTGTCTCGTAGGGTTTAGCCAGCGTTTGCAACGTAAGCGCAAAAATGTAGTAATTTACGAAATCACATTAGAAACCTTCAAAATTATCAGTGTTTCCCTACTATACCTTTCCCTTAAAGGCATCAATATCCGCTGCGTAGTTTTAAAGATCTAAGCATACATAAATATAGACAGACAGACAGACTATGCAGTATCGCATCCATTTTTCGGTTTCTTGAAAGTCTCAACGCCCTGAGATCAGCGAGAAAACTTTGGCTCTCAGAGTGACGAATGTCGAATTACTATGAATGATTTTTCATAGAAAAAAAAACAAAATGTTATGTCCTAACAAGAATGTTTTATTTAGTGCTAGAGCTAGTTGTATCGGATATTGTTTTTTTAGGACATATCTGTTAGACAGTATATAACTGCTCAGGAATTACCACCAAATATTAATGCTTGATTTTCGGTTTTTGTTGAATGTTCATTTGTATCACTGTCTCAATGACACTTTCTTCTTCTTCTTTCGCTGAAAAATGAGGCATATATTCAAGAATATTCATGCGTAATCTCCTCTTTCTAATTCTCCTCATTGCCCTCTTTCTATGCAGTTTGTCGTACGCTGTGATTTCTAACTTTATTCCAATGCTACCTGGTGAATAAAGAAAAACAAGTTCGATTCAAATTCACCAAATGAAATCACGAGCCGAATTCGATATTTTTTCTCTCAAACTCTGGTAGAAAAAACGGCTACTCGCTAAACGATTGTGATCTCAATTTGATACAATAGAAGCAAAATTTAACTTGGATAGAAATCACGAATTTGCTGCATCCTGATATTCTAAACATATTTAATAAAGGCTTGAGCATCAATCTTTGATATCCACCACATATTCCTGCAAGTCCTCTGCGGATGTTGATTTTGTGTCCATACTGCATTAATCGAGCTTAAACGACATGTTAACATTCATTCGTCTTCCGAAATTTTCTGCAGCATGTCTAGTTTTGTCAATGAGAAGTATGTTGCCTAGCCATGTGGTCCGTTCGAATTAGTTTTCCAACTCGTTCACATGTTTGTTCACTATCTAGTTCTCTTCTGAGATCAAAGTGTCCCCTCCTCTCAAAAATCCTACAATATGCCGATGACACAATCTTCATAATCCGCCGCACCCGCAACACCCGTATCTTACAAACACAAACCCAAACAATGATTAAACCCAAACAATGATCAATCACTTCGAGCACTGGTGCAACTAGTGGCGCGTCAAAATAAACCCTTTCAAAACCCAAACCATCTTATTCAGACATCCAATAGCACCACCCGTCCCAGACTGAGTACTAATAATGTTCACCTCAGACTGTTGGGAGAGAACCTCCAACTACAGGACTAGGTGTCCTATTTGGGGGGTTACTTTCACGAGTACCCTCCATTGGGAGACCGACCTTAGAGAAACTCTGGACAAAGTCCGGAAAAGAGCCAATCTCCTAAAAGCTCTGAGAGGCAAGCTCGGTAGATGTGACAGTAAGAATCTTTTACACACATAACAAAATGTTCATAAGACTGATCCTGAATTTCAAAGCCACGATCTACTGCACGCTCTCCCAGAGACGAACCCACCGCATACTAATAACCAAAATTTCAGGAACTACAAGGACGCTACGTTGCAAAAACCTTGAGCAGCAACAACACCGCTGCCACCCTCACCACCCCTTGGACGCCATGTGAAGGCCCCAGAAGGATATCAAGGAAGAAGCTCCCGTTTCCCCAGCCAGACTCCTGGATCAGTGGAAGACCCGACAGAACAAATTCAGGACATCCTAGAGGAGTACCCACTGGCGATCAGATAGAGCACCGCTATGGACCCGGACACTCCAACCAATAATGCAACAACTTCGATAATTTAAATTCAAATTATTTGTAAAGAAACCCAACCATGAAGAGGCATAAGCCTATAACAGGTCCCCCCTTATATCATTACATCTATGTAACTTATACGGTCAATCCACAAATTAATAAACTCGTTTTCAATTTATTCAGCTCTAAAACTGTAAAGACAGTTTCTGGTATCGTCTTGTATTCATTCACTATTACTGGTGTTATTTACCAAGGGGATCACCTAATTAATTGAACGAGAATTTTACCGAGTTATATGACATCCACAAAAACCCATCAACACTGTTTTTTCTCTTAAACACTTCTGACTACTGTCACCAAATAATATATCTGAGTTCTCAATAAATGAAATACTCGAAATGATAGAAACTATTGATTCAGTTTCATGTTGTTGAGTATTTTTGAGCACAAAAAATTCCTTAATGTAACCTACATCCCCCCTTTCCAAACATTCTCCTCTGTAGGAAGCCACCCGGTTTCATATATCCGGAATGTATGAATACATCTTGGACGGGCATTATGCATGAAGGGCCTTTGAATGCCAAATAGACGTTCGGTCAGTTAGCGAGGCGAGACCCTTTTGACCTGACGCTAGGGGCCGATATGCATGTGAAACTTTGTTTTAATGGAACCGGTTTACCATAAGAAATGCGTTCCCTATGCCTATCGAATTGGGTGCCAAAGAGCACTCAAATTTTAGTACACCTACGTGGTGATGCGCTGGAAAGAGGTGGATATGGAAATAGTTATCCAAAGCGTACATATAACAAAAATGAACGATGAATAACAATTTTTTATCTTCACGATGATATAAACACAATTAATGAATTTTCCATATTGGTTATTGAGAATGCACGTGATCTGGCATTCGTGGCGCTAATTATCACAAAAGAAACCATTACCAAAATAGGTCATGGAACAGAAAGAAAACAACGAAACAAAAGAGCTTTTTTCACAATCAAACTTCAATCGTCAGGCTTCAGAACGGGGTTCACCAATCACAGATCCCAGTAATTTTTTGAACGAATAGAGGTCCCACGACAAATAAGTGACAATGCAAATAAAACTACCATTGGGACGAACTTCTCGAATTTATATGGAGTTCATTGTGCCTAAAAAATAAATAAAATATGAAATTGAAAATAGAAGAGGAAAGTACTAACCATAATAAGATAGATTATAGGAGAAATCAATCATAATATAAACATACACCAACATTGTAACCACTAAAATCACTCTGGAAAGATGAAAGTATCAAGAAGCAGTTAATAAGGATAATACGAAATGGATCAAAGGAAGAACCCACGGCGAAATAGAGCAAGAAGTGACAAATCTGAAAAGAGCTAAAGAAGCTGATTCATATAAAGATTGGAAAGGGATATATGGGAAAAGTATAATAAAATGTATTTTTTTCTTAGAGGAGGATATAAATTAAAGCGTGGAACGTGTCCTAAGGTATATATTGGTCAAACGGACAGAACATTTAGGAAAATCATATGAGCTATGTAAATAAGAAAACAAATTCAACATATCCAAATCATCTTCTAGAAGAAAATCATATCTTTACCGAAGAGTTCAAAATGTTGCACATAGAAAATAAAGGTTTGACACTGAATCACTTGGAAGCAATGGAAATTAATGAACTTAAAAATTCAAACATCCTAATGAATGACCAACTGGATTTGACTAGATCACCAATATTAAACTTGTTTTCTTAAAACCTAGAAAGAATCATTATTGATGTAGATGTGAGGTAATATGCTTTAGCTGATCAGAATTGAAGAGGTACCTTAGGTAGAGCTTTAGGTAATTTTTTGCAGGTAGTCTCAATTATAGTTACTTCTAGTTTATAACTATTAGTGTAAGAAGCAACTTGAAGCATTCAAATCACTTGATAAAGCTACTGTGTTGTCGAAACATGTTATGATATACATTTTTCAAATGAAGTTTGTGGAGATCAAATCGTGGTGTAGTTTATGAAATTGATATAAAATAATATAAAATCGTTTTCCCAAAATATCATGGAAATGAATCTAGACAGATAACACAGATGAGCCAATCTAGAAACAGAAGAAGGCTACAAGATGAAAGAATTGAAGGAATCGGTTGAGAATAGCGTAACATGAAGAGCTCCAATATCCAACAAGATCCGTCCAGAACCAGTCAAGGAAGGAGTTAGAGCTACTCCAATCTGTACACTTGAAATTATCAGTGAGTTACCGATACACTTGAAATTCCCAGATATCTGGATTTTCATTCCATGAATTGGAAAAAATTAACATAATAAAGTTTATTAGGCTGGTGAAATTTTATGAGTACCTATTTGGTGAAAGATAAAATATATGAATTACTAGAAGTAGAAGACTGAAAACGTTATATAATACGGGTTAGGTCATATACAGTGTGTCCAAGATAAGGATCCTAAGTATGGGAATCTCAGTACCTGTTGGAGATACAGCTTAGGTTAAATTAGGAAAAAGTTGTGTTCTTTA
>WOGP01009001.1:0-10939 GCA_015342065.1 Leptinotarsa undecemlineata | reverse complement strand
TTTACTATACTTGCGCGACAAAGGGTCTGTAGCAACTGATGTGATCGAGGATTAACTAGACTATGAGCGCCATCTGAACGATAATTATATAAGAAATTGTTACGTTTACTACGAGTGGGGTCCGCGTGGACACCGCCAGCACAGTTAAGGGTTAAAGATCATTTTTCAAACACTACTTTTCCCCCGCGGCTTGCATCTCATTTGGAATATTCGAAAATTATTTTTATTGTACAAGTATCTACATACAAAATTTCAGCCTCCGAAAATATCCCTATGGAGGAACAGTGAATATATCCTTAATAAGTCCTAATTGTTCAGAAAACCCGGATATCGTAAAGCCAACTCTCCCAACATACATTCACCTCTTTTCATTTATTCCACGCTGTTCCACTTCGCAGATGAAAGTTCTGCTGTTTATTAAAATTCTGTTATTTACTGTCAATACGAACTAATAACATCAGAACAGCAGGAACCTAAATAAATTTTGCATCGAAATTCTTCTGGTCCGACGAATTCTTTGTTGTCGGATTTATAGAGCATTGCTGATTCAGAGCCAAATCAATTCGAATAGAAACGATCATTCGAAAAGGAAGGAGAATACTTGCGGTATAAAATAACTGGAAACTTGAAGAATTGGAGCAAATGGCTTATTTATTCGGACGCTTTGTTGGTTGCATACGAAGCGAAGGGAATCAAATTATTTTGGTCCACTAACCTGGTTCAACCAAGTATGTTATCGATCAAATTCAACCTCATTATAAATATTTTGTGGCTGTTGTTATCCGAATTCCTATTAGGGATTGGAGCTGCACAAATTTGAACAAACTCATTGAAATATTACAAATTCTGTGAATAAATCTGAATCGCTAAGTATTTTACTAATTTTTTAAATAAAAACAGAATGTATAGAAATTTCGCAGAGCTTCACGCAATATCCGGATCATGATGAATATTGTAAATCAATCAAGAGAAGTCAGTTGACAATCTCATTTCTATTAAATTTATGAATCCACAAGGCGCTCTGCTTGAAAAAAAGCCTTCACGTTATTGAACTGGAGGAGGTCGCTTACGTGGAGGCTGTAGAGTAGTGGAGACCGCACAGCTTCCTGAGGCACTCCAGCTTGGATTTTCCTGATGGGAAACAGGGTTCCTTCGACTCGGACTCGATATGTTTTGCCTATCAGAAAGGAGCTATACACGTGAACTTTTTCAATGGAATTTTATATCCATTGCCATACTTCTCCCTCCGACAATCGTTTATACACCTTTCCCACTCTTTCCACCTAGAGTTAATGCGATATAACCTATAACTCATATGTCAACCACTCTTGCAAAGATTAAATCATTTTTATCCGCAGTCCTCTCCATGGAGATTTGAAACAGTCGACAAAAGCTAATGCTGAATGTCTGTAAAAAAGCACACCGGCGTTATCTAGATTGCCGAGCATACATGAGTGAATTTTCAATGCAAATTTGTGGAAGCAGGTTCGTGAATAACGTGACAATCACTTTGGCTCCAACTGTCGCATTTTTAAATATGGAGAGCCTCACACCTGAATCTGTTCCGTGATTTCATCTTATTTATTCATACTGAATGGTGTTTCCAGAACGGAGATTCCGTATATTGAGCGGATGTTTCTGAGGGAAAATATTGGATCGCAGCTGTGAATCTGATGGGAAATTGAGAAGTGAGGTGGAATATTTTTGCAATCTATGAGATGATATGGTTTGATGAAGTCATGATGGCACGATCATTTTTCCCAGTTTTTTCGTACTTTTTGTGCATGTGCATGAAAAAATGCAAATATTTCGAAGAACTATTTTTTGATACAGCGACTGCATTTGCGTAATCGACAAAAGAAATATTTTTCATTTTTCAACGAACACAAACTGCCCACGAGCAAAGAGAAGAATATCATGGAAGTAGGAAGTGAGAAAAATTGTATAGAATTATTACGATTGATTCTTAAAAATCCATCTATCGTAATGAAGTTGATAAAAGGTAAGTAGAATCGACAGGAAAACAAGTCAACTTTTATTTGGAAGTGATTGACAATGTTTCATAACGAATTTCATCAGTTCGGACTTCCATTGTCTATAATTATATAAAATGATTTGAAATCCCATCCGAAGACGGAGACATGAAAGAAAGAACGAACTTACCTGAAGAAGTGATTATGGGATTACTAGGATGATGTACGTGAAACTGATATATCCAACTAAAAGACGAATTCTTCATACAAGATGAGGAACTGCCAATGTAATCGCCACTTCAACCAGTCAAAGCCAACATATATATGGAGTGGTTTAAAACTATGGCCGTTGAAGAAGTCCACAAGAAACCCAGAGCCTAGTTGAGAACTTCATAATATGGAACCATGGAAATACTGAACTAGACGCCTTCCTGGAACACATCAATTGCGTCTATCACTTTCGCAATGAAAAAAAAAGTCCATAAAGAATTACCATTCTCAGATATATTGGTGAAGAGAACCAACACTAAGTGGTATACCTGTATACCGAAAATCCACAAGCACGGGACAGTATATGAACCACGAATCCAACCACCATCGATCGACTGAAAGAGGAACCATCAAGGATCTATTAGACCGTGCTTTCGGGCCCTGTAATACGAAGGGAGGTCTCGAGAAAGAACTAGATATCTTCAAAAATTATCTTCAACGGAATGGTTAATCCAAAGCGATGAATGAACAGGCTAAAAGACAGCAGGAGCCTGGCAAGGAAGAGAAGCCGTCACAACCAGTGCTTACACTATCCTACATCATAGGAGTATCGGAAAGGATGAGCAGGATTGGGTTCAAGTACAAAATCAGAATCTGCTTCAGATCCGAAAACACTATCAATAGCAGCCGCACGAAAACTAGACTAACAAACGCGGACTGCGATTCCATGAATGGCATTTACCGGATACTCTGTAAGTGCGGAAAATTTTATATCAGTGAAACTAACGTGCCATTGAAAGTTTGCATTGCCGAGCACAAAGAACACACACAGAAAGGGAAAACCAGCACATCAGAAATAGCAGAGCATGTTTGGACCCTTCAACATACCATCGAGTTACCCAACCTGAGATCATACACAAGGAGCAACATTGGTTCAGGAGAAAATTTAAAAAAGCTGTTTACACGTTGCCCAACGACCTATTTAGCCAAGCTAGCGTAGATATACGCTTCATATGGAAACCCATAATCAAGCAGAAAATGGCCAACTTCCGCCAAACGGTCGTCTCCTGCTAAACCTGTTAAGTGGAAAATGAAAAGCGGAGATGAGTGAAAGTACTCGAAATACCCGTAAATAGTTATTTCTCCGACGAATTAGTCCAGCCATCAATCGAAGACGATTGTGGATACTAACAATTGAAACGTCGTGAAGTGACTCGAGTTAAATACTTTGACCGGAGAATTGTGTTTTCAAAAACTATTTATTTTATAAATGTACAATTGAAAACGATTTTCTCTATCAAGAGTTACAAATAGAATGAAAAAAATTAACGTTAAATGATGAACATCGCCTCGCAAGTCCAGATAAGGATTTCTTGGAAAACCGCTGTCAGCAGATCATGTTTCCGTGAGAGCATAACTCGCCATAATCAAATGACAAAAAGTGGTTCGAATTTGTTTTGAGTGTTCATTGAACGGTGAGATGAATAATACTGATTTATGATTATAGCATTCCAGGAATGTTTTTATTGGAAGTCAATTTCATCCTGGTGGTGGTTGTGAAAATATGGACAAAATTATATTGATGCATGATAAAAATGTTTCATCTCCTGATGATAATACTATGGTTAGCTAAACGCGCGACGAGAGACGGATTTTTTGTTCTGTGGAGGATAGGGTACTTTTAGTGCATTAATAATTTTGATTTCAGCTAATCATCATTGAATCTTTAAATAAAATGAACCTACATATCGAGTTTGAAAGAGAATTATGAATTACCTCACGAAAAAATGAAAAAAAGCAGTGAAATTTAATGATTTCTCGCTATTTAATCCGTCTGTTTTCGTAAAAATCCACCATAGTGCTCAAAAATACAAAGATATTTCAATAAGCATGAGCACCAAGTTAAAAGTCCCAAAAACGCTTCATATTCATGGAAGTAGATATTATGAACCAGAATTAGCCAACCATTAGAATATTCTAGAGATGTTATAGAGATGGCTTTTACAGATTACACACCCTTTCATATCAAACCAAATACCCCATGAATAACGCTGAAACTACACTATTTAACCTCCATATAATTACATGACTGCTGCCTTTCGCAATCTCTATGTTTTTGTGAATAATCCACAACATGAATCGCACACGTTAACTTGTACATATACATATTTCTCTTTGAACTTCAACCCTCTTCTTTTCACCAAATGCCTTTTACGAGTGGTAGGTATTAATTAACGGTGAAGTTGGTAGCAACTAATCTTCCTCTTGTTAGTTGTTCACAGAGAAATATTCCATCAGTACGCAGTTAGACTCAATTTACTCTAGGTCTGCTCATAACTCTGATAGATCCATAGCTTCCTGAGAGAAATTCATAAGGTTTTTTCAAGGAGACGCACACATTCTGCAGAATTATCTTTTGAAATACTCTGAAAGCGGTACTTGTGGGTGAACCCTTCCGTGGAGTTCATGAACGACGTTCTCCGAATGAAGTAGTTTTTGAAAAGTTCATTTCGGAGTGTTTTAAGTTGAACCTACAAGCGCCTGCGCAGCTGCATATTTACACTTCTTTCTAACATACAGGGAGGCTCAGTGAAAACGTATCGCAAGGCGAAACAGGGTGGTGAAGAACTTGTTAGCAGAGTCCAATTTTTTTTTAAATTTACAACTTTTGAAGTAGAAATCTTCATCCATCATAGTTGTGCTGTTTCTGGTAGATATATTGCTAATAGAGTGTCAAATTACTAGATAACGAGCTTTGTAGTAACTAGTTGTAAGTAGAAAACATGAAGCGACTGATAATTTGTTATTGAGTATGTTTTTTACCAAATTTCATCATGTTTTCGTTCCATATGTCTAAGAGTTTATATTCTATAGTACTATGGCGGACATTTTGAGGTGATCAGACGAAAATCTAAAATGTTGGCAGTGCTGAATTACGAGTAGGTGAATTATTAATAACATTCGTCGAACCTTTTCTACCTGTGGTCATTTTATTTGTTATTCTTGAACTTCCTAGAATGGGATTCCATACTCAGTTGATGTTCACGTCTCTTCGTGAATTTATATTGCCTCTCGTACCAGTCGGTTACGATATTCCTCATTGGAGGCAATGAGTTTCGTATTTCAAACAGAATCCTGTTGTTTCCTTCCCAAAGATTCTGAAGCCGACTAATACGGGAGGCAATAAAGATCAACCAACAAACGAATAACCTCAACGGAGCAGAAAAAGCATGTTGTTCCTGTTCAAAAGTAGTGATGGAGATTAAAGTCATTGGAAAAAATGTTCTCACGAAGTTTATTCCACATAATCACAGTGGAATCAAATGTGCCAAATCACTTGTACACATCCCGTGAAATTATCTATAGAATACATGAGAACAGTTTTTCAGTTCGAAACAGTGCTCCACGCTTTTTAGAAGCAGCCTCCGCAATTCCAGCGACATGATTGTGCCAAGACATATTGGCGTCCATTTTATCTCCCAACGAACTTATCGAAGCAGAGAGCAGACATGACATTGTCATATCCAGTTCGAAGACATTTACCTTTTTGGAGAAAACCGATGCCTGGGTTTTTGTGGCATTGAATTGAATCTGGTTACTTCCACCCCAATTCAAAATTGAGCTGTCATCAGCAAAGTAATATATTACATTCTTGGTTTTTTCAAATGAGTCATTAGTATACCAAAAAAACGAAATTGAAGATAATATGGATCCCTGGGAAACACCAGCGTTGATGGTGGAAGTATTCGAGAAACATCCACATCGAGAAACAACGGCCACTTGCAGGAAACGTTTTATCAGGAAGCTGAGAGCTATACACAAAAATGATCCGCCAAGACAGAGCATCGAAGTTTGGCCAGCAAACTCTCATGCCACACACGATCAATCGCAACACCTCTTGATTCTTCATGTTTCTTGATTGCGTTATTCCAAATATGGGTGTCATACGATAGAAGGTTGCCTGTTGACCTTTGTTTCCAAAAGTCATATCGATGATCTTCATGATTTTTGATAACACTGATAGCAAAACGACTGGGCTATAGTTGTTTGGAAGATTTTTCTTACCCTATTTGGAATAGGCTGTACGCAAGCAACCTTTCGACAAGCAGGAAACACCTCTTTCTTATAAGACAGGTTGAAATGGTTGCAAAATACTAGTGTTAGTTCATTCGCGCAATTTTTAAGTACGATTACGGTCATTTCAGGCTCCGACGCCTTGTTGATACTGATCTGTTTCAAAATTTGCCTGACTAGACACTGTCAAAAAGTTATTTCCGGCATTGTGAGAATAGTGGGTGGGGCCTTTTCCAGAAATTCGACTGTGAGGTGGGATGCAAATTGTTCAGCTAGTAAATTTGATTCTTCTATGGCTGTTGTTGCAATTGAACCATCCACTTGTGAACCTGAATATGGAATTCAATTCACGAGTAACGACCATCCTGAGGGTAGAAAAGGGTCAACCATTGTTATTGATGATTACCCCAATGTAGGTACATTGATCAGCACACCGTACATCTTGAGAATGTACTCTAAATAAGCTGGCCATAACCTTCAGCGAAACGTCAGAAAGAAATTTCAGAAATTGACGGCCTACAAACCCGAATGGAAATAGTGACAATGGAAACTTCCGTTGCGTAGTTTTGAAGATAGCGGGAAGCAACTTTGTTTTATACTATGTAGTGATATGAAAAATGTCCAACAAATGATCTATTCATATATGAACAGAAAACAAAAATGCCGGATGTTATCATAAAAATATGGATGAGAAAAAATGATGCATTGAAAGTAAGGGTCATTTGAAAGAGTTGTATGTATGTAGTTGTATAAATTTTTACGTAGAGATATCTGGAAAAAAAGATTTGACTAGTACTATTGATGAATGCAAAAAGTATTTCAACATTTTCTGTTGGGTAAGTCCCAGAATACTCATATTCAAAACTCACTAGCCTCGTGGCCAATCACAGATGTATAGGTTCATAACTGAACAGTTGTTTTTCCATTATTTTCAATAGCGAAAGAATTCTTTGAAGCGAAAATATGTTCTTCATCTCCTCAGTTGGTAAAACGAGAATAGTATTGCATTTCTGATAATTGGAAAAGATACTTGTTTTGGTGATTGGTGGTTAAATTCAGTCACCGAACTGTCAGTTCGTTTCAAAATATGTAGTTCCTAACGATAATAAAAGCATTGACTTGTAAAGTGAGAATGAGTATCCCCCTAAGAAATTCGTAATGAGTCAAAGAACTTGCCGTTTTTGAAAATATCGTCACGAAATGAAAGCCCATAAGAACTCAAAAAGCTTCAGGTTGCACAACTTGCAATCAGCTTCTTGGATATGTTGTTAAATCTCTGATGTGCTGATGTACCTGTATCAAATCTCATTTCCGATTTTTTCAACAAAATTTTGAAATGAATTGATGGATGTAGCCATTACTAATTGGTAGGAAATCATAATGAAGAAAAGATAATTGAAACTTTCCAGGTTTCTTACCGCTATCATCGGTTCAAACTAGTTTGAACTAGTTCAAAATGTATGTTCCAAAATGTCCTTTTTGGACGAAACTGCAGTAACGTTAGTTACAAATAATAGTCGTGTCTTTTGTTCATTAAAAGTTTGAAACTATTCATATTTGATCAAAATAACGAAATAATGGGATATTTTCAATTGCCTTTCTACGGATCGACATATCCATTACATGAACCTCATTTCAAAAGTATGGTATTCTATTAGAAAAAAATATCTACACTCACTAGACTGATTCATGGCTCGAACAACAAAATTCATTTTCACATTTCTCGCTCAATGAATAACGGATTTCACAAGGAGAACTTTTGAACACTAATTTCTCTGTAAATTTTCTGGAAAATACCGAAATCTAATGTAGTAGCACATCCATTGAATTCGTATATATATCATTCCAAAAATTTGGGCCGGACTTCCATGAATTCTTCCAAAATTAAGTAACAACTTATCCATGTAACCGTAACCCTTGTTTAATAGCCAAACTTTATATCCAGGATGAATGTGTACAAACCTTCATTTTACATCGTTCATAACGTTGTGAGACTTTCCGTAGCTCACTGTTGTTAAATGGGGCCTGACCCTAAGAAGTTTTTTCATTTATTTACACTCTTGTAGAGAGAACGGTTATTTGAAATGTTTATTCACGGACTATTTAACTTTTGTTCCATATTCGTGACGTGACATTTGTCTTTTGTTCATGCGTAACATAAGAAATGAAATGGTTAATGATATAGAGTAATATCTTTACTAGGGTCATTAGGAAAAATACTATGTGAAACAAAATGGTTAGACTATTTTATTTGCCAAAATAGACCTTCAACGTATGAAATAATTTTCAATGAAATTCTGCAATATATATATTCAATTATGTAACCAAAACTTTATAACATTTCAGGGTATTCAACCATTCTTTCAACTATCTATACTATTTCTATTCATATTATCAGTATAAGTATTTGCCTTCATTGTGCAACAATGACCCATCAAACTATATACATATATAGCCAACGTCAAAGTTGTTTATAGCTTGATAACTACAACTTAAGGTCTGTTTACGTAGCTCAGCTTTTTGAAATGCTTATATATGATTGAATATATGTACTTTTTTACCTGAATGAAATTTCTGTTCATCTTCTTCCTTTTTTCCATTTCTATAGAATATGATATACATATGTATTGAACATATACTTCCTTCAATTCATGACGATGATCGTTGAACACTTACGTTTTTTTCAATAATTGTAGAAATTACATGGTGCTCCAACACTAGACAGTGTTGTTTTGATCCGCTTGGTGATACAATGCTGAACCACTGAACTATCCTAAAAACGACAAGCCTGAAAGTTGAAGCGATGAGATTTCTCATACGAAAATCTATGTGATCGAAAGTCAAAGATAAACGAGGCTCAACCAGGCGACCAGTTGCAAAGCCAAACTTCGACATCAATCCATAAAAGAGATTTGTTCTGTGCCTTTCACTATATTATGTCACAAGGTGAAAAACTTCCATGAAGTATTCTCTGCAGTGGAACTGGTCTCTCCTCTCCTGTCTCCTCTGTCACATAAATCAGTGTTTAGTGTGCGATAGATATACTGTTGACAGTAAGCATATAGCATGAATTATCACCGCTTTTGAAAGTGTTTTTTCCTTATCAAATTGCGAGAGTTGATCATTATGAATTGAGCAACAAAATCTATATGCGTTATGATGAACATGAAAAAAAAATTCACGATTTGTTTACTGACTAACGCTAAATTTGTTTTGCAGCGTATGAATCGATCGATCGTCAATTATAATTTGAACTCTTGTTTGTGTCACAAATTTCTGCCTTATTGGAGTGATTTAATGAATTATGGCAGCATTTTGAACTAATTGCTCCAGTTTTGACTGGTGAGAATGAATCATAACAAAATTTATATTTATTGGTCCACAATGAGCAGTTTACTCAAATAATAGACCCATTTATCAAAGTAAACTATCACAATCCTAAAATATGAAAACACAAGTGTTGATAATTGATGCAGAGATCAGGAAAAACGAACAGTTCGCTTTTTGGAGTTTACTTCACCCTTGCTATTTGTACTAGCGACCTACTTGATTGAAGAGACAAAATTATGCAGACTAATCTATCCATTCATAAACAGTTTGTTTACTCTGTGGAGAAATTCGAAGGGATTTCTAATTGAAGAGTCACTACAGTTTACTGGAAAAGCTATATCAATTTTTCTAATTTTGAAGTCTATTCTCAACCAAAAACTGGAGTTTGGTGAATGGTATATTTATCATTTGGCGAGTTGATTCAATATCATGGAAATTTGTCATACTTGTACTTGAGGTACAATAACAGGGTACATTCAATTATTTTACTGATAACTTCGGTTGCTCACTATCGTTTTCTGTAACTATCTGTTCTTTAGTCGAACGCATTCATGCATATATGCAGTTTGAAATTGATGAAATATGGTTCCCTGGTAAATATTGAATCTTGTGACTGTGATTCTGCGTTCCGGTAACTCTGTAGTGGAATGGCAGAAAGTTATTGTCTTAAACCGTTTCATTGTAAAGTGATTTACTCAAATTCAGCTTTTGTTTGTTTTCAACAAACTGTCGATGAATCACTATCTTGTTGCCAGTCGTTACTGTGTTATGAAATCTCTAATCATTATAAATATAAATTTATGAGTAATCAGAAAACAGTGGATTATCATAACATTTGAAAAAGGTACCCATCCTCCTTATGAAAATAAGTTTAGTTGGTTTCAAGTGAATATTACTAGAGTTCCCACTCTGATAAGTGTTTCTATCACCAAGTGATCACCTTCAAGAGGAAGATCAAACTTCCTCTTGAAGATGATCACTTGGTCTCTAGTGCAAACAAAAATCTCATTCTCTCACAATTTTACAGCTCACCCATTGCAGTTTTCATGAAAGACTTCAAATAATGCGTTGCCTTACATCATATTCGATTGTTTGTCTATGATATGTTCAACCCCAACGTCCACTTCAATGTTTTCTAGATACTGAAACAGTGAATGATCATTTCGAAAATTTCAGACAAGTATCCGAACATGTTGAAGTATTGAAAATATTATTTGAAGATTTTTTTTAATATTCATACGGAATATAGCAGATAAATTGATAGATGTAGCCGTTACTACGTGGTAGGAGATCATAATGAAAAGAGAAATGAAAATTTCTATGTTTTATACCACTTTTAATTGTAAATAACG
>WOGP01009000.1:0-10939 GCA_015342065.1 Leptinotarsa undecemlineata | reverse complement strand
GCGGTCATGGCTCTCATTTTCAACACGATCACGACCCTCCACGAACTGTTTATGCCATGCAAACACTCTGGCTCGCGACAGTGTCTCTTCCCCGAACTGGGCAGTCAATCTCTTCAAGATTTCGTCCGGTTTTATGCCTTCTGCGGCGAGAAACTTGATTACAACACGTTGCGCAATTGACGGGTGTATCTCTTGCTCCAACATCGTCACGGTGGACACTGAGAAGGTCGAGGAGGCGAGCCCACGTGCTTCCCCTACTCCTGAATAACCTACCCGACAACTAACATAGCAGGAACATTCTACCTCCACTATTGTGCCTGAAGGTCAAAAAGTCCCGTTTATATTTAATTTACCCAGGTATGTATAAGGTTTATGTAAATAAAATCTGTTTTAAGGAAACCCTGAAACAAATTAGTGTCAGTGGTTATGTTTGCTTTGATTGAACAATGATATACTGTCTGATAAGAAAATTGAACTTTCAAATATTTTATAGAAACATTATATTCATACACTTCATCTGTAATTTACTTGATGTCATTACAACATGATATCATTTTAAAGTCGAAGGTATATTCCTTTAGCGTTTAGTTATTCTCAAAAATTTATTTTAAAATTACATTTTCAGTGTACCTCAGAAGTAGCCCTGAAGTAGTTTATGAGAGGGTAAAAGAGAGAGGTAGACCAGAAGAAACAGGAGTGAGTCTTCAGTACTTAACAGAATTACATGAAAGCCATGAAAGATGGTTAATGACAGATGATGAAAAGTTAAACACTACACCAGTACTAGTTTTAGATGCAGATAGAACTCGGGAGGAGATTATGGAACAATATAGAAAAAATGAGGAGAAAATATTAGGTATGAATTCATAAGTTTAGTCTCATTGAAATAATAAGAAAAGAAGTGAAAAATTATTGACATTCTCTGAAATAATACTTCACCTTTTAAAGATAATAATGAATTTCAACTAGTAACTCCAGTTACCATTCATTAACTAGAAGATGAAACACTTCTTAACAATGCTAGTTGAGAAGGTGACGAAATGTTGAATTCCAAGAAATACGAAAAGGATGAATTCCTAAATGAAAAGTTTTGCATAATTTTCCATCTAGGAAAACCTTTATTATGGAATTAACACAGACTTCATCTTAAAAATATTTTAACATTTACTAAAATCTGCAATAAGTTTCCCAGAAACAATTTCAGTGGCTTATTTGGGATTCTGAGAATGTTTTTATAAAAATAAATCACCTTCTTTTTTTGTTAATTATTGTTTTTTTTTATGAGATTATAATTCCTGTTATTGTTATTGTAGTTGCCATCAGGAGTTGTGAAATTCACATAATCAGATATTGAACTAAAATAGCACTCACGAATTATTTCGAAGAAAATTATGTTGAACATGCAAATATAATGAATATAACTCTTGTGCATGATGAAGGACCCTATAATGATATATAAATTACAGTTAAAATTTAAAGGGGTATATTTTCAGGAGAGATTCATTTTTACAAAAAATGTGGGAATCTTCCAAAGAAAGGAAAAAAACGATTGATTTCAAAATGAATTCTTCACAAAGCTGTATTTTAATCATCACATGTAAATTGTATTTTGTCTGTATTCCTTGATATGCATGTATATATTTTATTATTTTACTTACTGTATTTTGTTGTATGTCTATATGTTTTTTGACTTGTCCTATAGCTTTATTTGCTCGAATGGATAAATAAAGAATTGAATTGAATTGAATTGATCATGCAAAGAAGTAACTTTCTGACACAAACTGAAAGAAAAAGCCATCTCAAAACAACTACTTTCATATAAACATTGAGTTACACGAAAGAGAAATACTTTTGTACAACTGTTTTTTCCCACTGCGGGATGAAAAGTTTGCTGTTCGTCTCCTGTATGCGAGACAAAAGTGCCTCGTTCTCTCTCGGTTAGATAACACATGCTCATAACTTACTTTTCCTCTCGGTAACCTAACGACGAATTGTTTATCAAACTGTCTATGACAACTTGAAATACGTAGTGACAGTTAAATTTTCAGTTTAAGATTGAAAAATGCTAAATCATGTTCTATTAAAAGGATCGAACTTTTCATCCCGCAGTGAGAAAAAATCATATACGTACCACAGGTGATTAATACGGCATCCTAGCCCGCGATTTTGTACCAGAGTGAGGTATAATATACTATTATATGAACATTGAATTATACAAAAATCACTTTTTAGTATTCAGTTTATATTCCAAGCATTAATTATAGAAATGAGTCAGATATTCACTTAACAAGACTCCCAATTTTTTTTTTGTATAAAGATGGAGAAGTAGGAAGCCAAAACCTCTCTTTCCCAAAAATCAATTATAGTATTTCCACATGTCTCATTGATTTTATACATTAGTACATACTGTATTGTGTGATTGCTCCCCCAATGTAAGATCCATTTCTATAGAGCTGTTTGAAATACACTTCCCTCGAGATAAAAGAATATTTGCTGATTCATTGGAAATAATTCTATTCTTGTTTCAGTCCACTTGATGGTCATTGTTGGATTTCTTTGTAAAAAATACTTTTAATTTATGAGGGAACTTATCAGGGCAAACTAAAAGTTAACCATTTTTTACATCTATATAAAGTTCTCCACTATAATTGTTACTGTTTTATAATAATAATATCGCCTTTATTATTTCATAACCAAAACAAAAACTCAACACAACTGACATATTCAAATAGCTATAATTAGAAATAAAGGGCGAAGTTCATCGTCCGTAATAGATAAATCACGGAAAATGTTCTTCCACTTAACCCTGTATGTATAAATTATTTCAACTTGATATAGGCGCTGTTGCCAATATGTGAATTAGAAACAAATTCCTTTAAAAATTAAAACCCAACACTTGAAACATCAATTTGACTACTTTTCGAAGTGAATTTGAAAAACTCGTGAATTAAACACAACTTTATTTTGTTTAAACTTGCATTTGCTGTAATAACTCAAATTGAGGAACATTCCCCACTTCATCATGAAATTTTTACTAAATAACTTACAAAACCGCAACACATATTTCACTACGCAATAGCTTCAAACATATTCAATACTACCTAGATTATACCTATTTGATACTTTTCTCTTTCAAATGTAGCACATCATGATTGTGATTGAACTTTTACCACTTTAGCAAAAAATGGTTTACAAACATGAAATCGGTTTTCATATTGATAAACTACTTCTATGCTCCTGTATTCTTCTGGAAACGGTTCTCAAAGTTTGACCAATATAAGATTTGTGACAAAAACAACAAGTTGATTTATATACTCCTAACTTCCACAATATATTAATTGTAATTATCTTCAAAACATGAAATAAATACAAGCACACAAAATTTGTGATTGTGAAAAAATTACAGACATGACAGTGATGGTGAAAAAAATATGTAATTACTATAAATACTATGTGAGGGTGAACGAATTACCGTATGGTAGTGTCTTTCCAATTAACAAACAGTCTTGGATTTTGAAGAAAAAAAAACATGAAAACTGTGAGATTCAATTTCACTTCACAGTGAAAAACTCAAGAAAAAATACTCAAAATAAACACTATAAAGCTATTTCTACCAACTACGAATCCGTCACACCTCGTGTAGCTTTTCTTCAGAATTCTTTTAGGTGTTGAAGGTGTCTTAGGTCTCTGCGGTTTTCTGAAACTATTAACAAGTGGCCTCACAGTGTGATATCTTCGTATTTCCACTTTTTTCACAGACCTTTGAAAGAGGATTCAAAAATAATTCGGCAAAAAGATCAAACTAGAGACCAAGCTTCAATTTATTATCAGAATTTCTAAGATGACAATATTTGATACATGAAATTTTCAAGAGAAATATTTCATTTCACCCAATAATACTTTATTTTACTTCACCTACCTTTTAACAGCATTGTCCTGGGGCACAGGATGTGCTACCTCGATCAAATCACGGTCTCCAATATTCATGTACAGTTTATCAGTATCTGAACTCGGCGGTTTGAAATCGGGTTCGGTCTGGTTGCTCAGGATGTTCAATCCATCACGAAGATAATTCATCCAAGGGGGTGTCATTTTGTTATCAGAATCAGAAGACGACTTTAGCTGCATAGCAATTTCCTGTAGATTCATGTTTGAGGGTAAGTAGGCCTTCATTTCAAAGTCACAACCTTTGTCGGTCTGTTTTGCTGATTCGCAGTAAACGTAGATATTCCTGTCAATCGAATAAACTATAAATAAATATGAACTCTGAATATAAAGTAGTATACTGATTATTGATTTCACAGGTAGCCAGGCTACTCTTGGGGCATTGATGAACCCAAAAGTGACATCGAGAATAGTTTGGGAATGTCGTAAAGAACAGAGGAAACTAGACCTAGAGGATAGAAATATATTGACTTAGTGTCAGGACACACAGGTATCACAGGCAACGAAGAAGCTGATGAGTATGTTAGAGCTACTCATTGAAAGGACACCTCAGCAAAATAAAGCTGTTCAAACTATTTTATATGAATGTGAGGCATAAGTAAAAAAAAACATATGGCTAGTAGAATAACAAAGGGGATTCCAGAACGGAAGTAGCTTATCAGTGTTTGTGGTGACGCTTTTTGAGAGATAATTATTCGAGTGCGCAACAATAATATTGGCTATACTTGTACAGGGTGTTGTTTCAAAACACAATAATCAAATATCACACAGGGTGTGTGCAGCGTTAGATACAAAACATGGCTGCCTGCGTTAAAGAAAAAAACATGGCTGCCATCGCGGAATACAGGGTGTGTGCGGCGTTAATTAAAAAAACATGCTTGACAGCTTGAAAAAAAAAACATTATTATACCATTATTTTTATAGTCATGCCCTATCCCCCGAAGGCCCGATACATTCGGAGGGCGCGCCAGCATTATCAAGCAATGACCACTCCCCACACCGTGGAGTAAGTGATCATTGGGTCCGAAAATCATGTGCCCTGAGCAATCACAGTGAGTCAGGAATGACAGCCTTCTGCATCTGTGCGGCTAAGATGTCTGCCTTAGTGCGGCAAGCCGGTATGATTTCAAGATTCGAGAGTAGAGAGGATATCATTCCACCAAGGAATCCAATAATCAGAACAACCATCTTGACAGAGTGATCTGGATAGAGTCTGCGGAGTTCGAAGAGAAAATCTCGATATTTCAGCCGTTTTTCCTCCTCTTTTTTGACGATATTCGTCTCGCCAGGAGCTGAAAACTCCACGACAAATATCGTTTTGGTCTGGTGGTCGAGAAGGATTACATCAGGCTTATTAGCTCGTATGAGCCTGAAGGTGGGGAATGAATAGTTCCAATAAATTCAGCACTTCTCATTCCCCCCAACGGATTCAATATCCCCCGGAGCGTAGGGATATTATTATTATTATTTGTGGAGTTATACGATATCGACGGGATCAAGTATCTGTCAGTTGTCTGAGAACATATTAAGTACTATGTTCATGTTCAGACAAGTTTTCACTATGGGATCATATTTTGGGGCTCTTCATTAAGTTCACGAATAATATTGGTAACACAAAACAAACCTCTCCATTGTAGTTCCTGGGTCTTGTTAACTTTATGAAGAAATATCCTCACATGTTCCGTAGAATATTCTGCAAATATGAACCTCAATACTAGGCATAAGTCAACATATGAGAAAGGTCCATACTACCAAGCAATCAAAGCATATATCTCAATACCTTAAGTACTGAAAGATACGGCCCTGAAAAAGTTCAGAAATTTTGTCATAGGATAATTGAAGCAGAAATGCTATTATTCTTTTAATTGTTCAATTATTCTGTATTCTAATACTGTTATTATATTTAAGAGATTTTTTACTATACCTCAATATTTCAATATTTTCATCCCCCAAAATTTATAGTTCGGAAATACATTTCAATTTGTTTTTTAACCTGACCCTGACGTTTGCTATGTCCTGTGTTCATCGTTTTGCAATTAAAGTATTATTATAAAATCCGGGTTATCTTTAAAAAATTGGTGTCGGTGTCGCGACGCCCTAACGGACGACGCCTAGTGATGGATATCTACGTGAATGAGAGGACCCTTCGACATCAGAATCATCTGCTTTCACGAAATATGCATATTCTCTTTCATTTACCAGATACTTACCAGTGAACTTTTATATGGGATATACAATGTTTGTATATTTTTCGATGAAACGAAGAAGTAATATGATTTTTTTCTAAATTTTCACATATTTAGAATATAGAGAAAAGAAAACAGGTTTTTATGATTCACTACGAACAGTAACTAGGAATATATACAATCACCATTTGGTGATTGTGAGTAACCTGCGAGCAGACTGTAGCCACATTGTACTTCCTGTGCTGATGACATTGTTGAACCTTGTCCAGTCGAATATACATTCAGTTGGATTATTTATTTGTTCAATTTACTGTTTGAGGAAATTAAACGTACGTGAGAGTTTCAAATTCATCTCAAAATCAATGAAATAGTGAACTTACACTGGCTTTAGAAGTGATCATGAAACTATCAATTTCATTCTGTCGACATCAAAAGATAAGCTATACTAAATAATATTTCATTTTCTGTACCTACGTATAGTTCATCTCATACTAACAGCAACTAGGTAAGTGAAAAAAATTACCAGTTTCCTCAATCAGCTGAAAGTAATGATCGAAAAATTCATTTAGAGAAATAACACTTCAATTTAAGTGAGAGCCTGTCATTCAATATCCAAGAATACACCAAATACAATGACAAATACATAACGCTCTATTTTGTGTCATTGCATAACAAAATGCGTCATGTAATGATTTATTCCATAACTTCTTGATAGAAAATCCACACAATAAATTATACAGTATGCGGGGCTGCTATAAATCGGTGAGAGCTGAAACTGCCTCTCGAGAGTTGTGTGATATTGTCTAATACAAGAAACATGGATCCCTAACTTTGGGACCCCATAAATTCACTCGAAAAAAAATATGCTGGCGATCAGCACAAAAGAACTTTGAAAAATAGAAAAAACTTCCTCACATTTATCTCGAACCATCATCAACCTGAAAAGTAAAAGACGTAGTGAAGATCTACAGAGCAAATGAATCACAGCTCATACTTGACTATGACTTCGGTATACATTACCTTAACTAGAGGTAGAGTGACATTAACAAATAGATGAGCATCTACCGCAGTTCATTGGATCGTGTGAATAAAGTTATGATTTGAACTTTCAATTGGATTTTTCTAAATAAAATTTACTAAGTGTGATACAGGTTTAGGTTGGAATAGGTTAGGTCTAAAGTGAGTGGGTCTATTCGACCCTTCACGGCAACCCGCAAGGGTTTATTGTGACTCATATCTATTCACACTCGACCAAATAAACCTAGCTTCCCAACGAAGCCGATTAGTTTGTAAGATGAGTGGTCTGGCAAACTCTGAAAAGCTGATTCGGTCCCCAGCGGAGTTGGCACGAAGTATATGCTCTGCTATTTCTGCATATGGAAACTCAGAAGATAGTGACTTATAAAAAGGCCTGTTAGACATCGTAGTTCGTCCCTACTGTAGTCCAACAACTGTTTGGTATCAAGCTTCGAAGGGTGAATAAATGCCTTAGAGTGAGCCAATCCTGGAAGATTCTGCCAGAAGTCCATGAATCTTCTTGCCATCCAGATGTTCAATCTATGATTGACAAAGCCTAAAGCGATGTAAATGACATGTTCTGGTCCGATGACGCTGCGTGCATCACTTGGAATGGGTAGTTCAAATTTGTATTAGTCTGAACCGATTTTTTTCGCAGCGACAGTTTGATGTGAACACCATTACAATGGCTGGCGTGTTCTCAAAATCAAAACGTAAAATTTCTGACGAAAATATATTATTTCAAGACAATTTGGAGTAAAAAATATTTTGTTGTACCTAACAAACACAGTTCAAGTACTTGTTTGATTTGTCGAGAAAGTGTGATATCAAAAAATATAATATTAAGAGACATTATAATACAAAACACAAGATATTCAGCGATAGTAGCGTTTTATGGTATTTTACATACCACGTCTAACTCTAATAACGCAAAACCTGACAGTAGTTCATTCAGTTTAGATTTATTAGTGCTGTTCGCAAGGTCTAGCAGTAGCGACTATGTGGCCCAAGGGGAAAAATGGTTGAGTACTTCTGATATATGTCGTTGAAAATCATTTCAACTCTACCACCAACTATTAAATCCACCCTCGTATTTCGCATCACAACTCAATTAATATATTCAATTTCATTCAGTCTCATTGAACTAATATATCCTCAAACGTCAGACATAAATCTAACGATGTTCACACACATCACAAATTAAATCCTATCAGACACCAATAAAAATGCTAATAAACTTAATCGATGTTCCAAAACAATGAAATGTAATTTATCAGTACGATGTCATCGTTTGGAAATTTCAATTAACCTCGCCTAGAGCTTCCGCAGACCTCGAGAAATCGAACTCATTCTGGTAGTCTTGACATTTGCGGTCAATGCAGGAGTGTACAGGTATTTGCAATGAGGAAATATGTTTTTTCGTTGAGGCCTATTATGACTTGAACAAAGAACTTGTTGAGGACAAAAAATTGATGTGGCAAAATTGGGAATTCCTTGCGTAAGTGCAAGTGAGTGAAAGTGGGCTATTTCAGTAGCCTTGTCTGCCAGGAGAGATTGTGCTCCTAAGGGGAGTGTCTAAAATGGTGATTACAATTCTTCTGTTGACGTGGGCACAAATGATGATATCTGAATGCCGATTTTTGCTGAACTTGGGTCTCCAGAATATAGTAGGGTGTTTCATGGAAGCATTTGAAGAAATACTCGCATCAGCGCCGGCCTAGGACAAGGAGCAACCATCCAAAATTCCAGATAACAACATTGGTTTTATTGACAATTACAATATGGAATAAAATTGACCGATATTTCATGAAAACACTTTACAATGTTGGCGACCCAAAGAAGTGTCGGTATACCCCGACGTTGTCAAAGTCTCTTTGGGGTACTTAGCTGGCCTCAACCTCTCTCTGATAGTATTGGTTAGCCTGAATATTGGTTTCACGTTGTGATTCTATACAATTCTAACAATATTGTTAGTAATTTTTTGAACATAGGAAAGAGAGCTTTTCCATTAACTTTGGTGTTATTTCTTCTGGATCGCATCGCTCACCAAAATTCGTGTTTATTTATTCATTACAGAAATAGGGATACAAAAAGAATAAATCCCAAAAATATCCTCATTTTATATATGAAACATAGTGAGTAAACAAAATATAAATGCTTAGTACATTACACTTTATAGTAATGATTATTAACAACAAATTAAAAAAAAAAACAGTATATGAAGAACCGATAACTAATTATAAATAAAAATAGATTTCACATACTTTTTAAATCTAAGGAAAGGTAACCTCAGTTTTTCAATATCTTTGCAATGAGTATTGAAGGATCTGACAATTCTGCATAAAGAGAGTTTTTCCATGAATTGGTTTTTCAAAATGGGGTTGCGAAGAGATCATTGTTTCGCAAGTCTCTGCAAGGTGTATTCAATGAAATTTTTGTTATCAATGTAGGACAATTGACACGTTTATTGAATAATTTGTACAGCATTAATATATCTGATATTTTACTTCTATCTGTAAGAGACAACAAAGAATACTTTTTGAAAACTGGACGGAAATTTCCATTGATAATAGAAATGTCACTTTTACGCGCAAATTGTTTGACGAATTTATTTTGAACACTTTCAATTCTCTGTTGGTAAATCGAATATTGTGGACGACAGATGCAAAGTTCAAACGACTATATACATAACAGTAATATAGATTAAAAAGTGTTTTAGCATTTCTGTCATGTCATGTATTTCTTATAGTGAAACCCAATAAATTATTACACATATTAACGGTCTTCTCAATGTGGGATTTGAAAATCATTTTGGAATCCATTATCACTACCAAGTCACATACTCCATTAACTATTTTGATTGTGTGATTTCCTTTTTGATATTGAAAATCAATGGGATTTCTATTTCTGGTGAGAGTTATTTTGTGACATTTATTGAGATTTAAGTATAGGCTACTATTGCCACAGATTTCTCTAAATGCTTCAACATCATTTTGCAATTGCTCACAGTGCTGGATTTCTTTGATGGTTCGATAAATCTTGAGGTCATCGACATACAACAAAAATTTGGAATGTTGAAATACTTATTGTTAATTGTTAACAATATAACAATAATACTTATTGTTATATTGTTAATATAAATTATAAAAAGTAATGGTCCCAAGTGACTTCCCTGTGGTACACCTGATGTAACCACAAAAATTTCTGACTGGTAACCGTTAACATCCACAACTTGATGCCTTCCTGTAATGTATGACAATATCCACACCAGAAGATTCTGATCTATCACGACCTCAGCGAGTCTTTCAATGATCAAGTTGTGACTTATTTTATCGAAAGCCTTGCTAAAATCCATATAGATCGCATCCACTTGCATCTGATCATCCATACTCTCTAACACATAATCTGTAAACTCGATTAAATTAGTATTAATGGATCTACAGGGTAAAAACCATGTTATTGTACTATTATTTTATTTTGTGCATGATCAAAAATAATTATATGCATAATTTTTTTCCGGGAATGCATAGTTTGCTAATAAGCCTATAATTCGAAACGTTGTAATTATCACCACTTTTGAGGAGTGGCATTACGATATAAGATTTCCACTTACTAGGAAATCTTGTCTGTAGAGATAAATTATACATGCGAAAAAGGGGTGGTATCAAGTTCTCTTTACATTTTTTATAAATATCCCTGGTATGCCATCTGGACCAGGACACTTCCGTTATATATACACACATTGGAAAAGTCTAGGTATATTTTAAAAAATGGCAATCCTTTTTTTATAG
>WOGP01008999.1:0-10939 GCA_015342065.1 Leptinotarsa undecemlineata | reverse complement strand
ATTCAGCCAAGCTAGCGCAGAGATACGCAACGTATGGAAACCCATCATCAAACGAAAAATGGTCAACTCCCGCCAAGCGGTCAACTCCCACTAAACCAGTGAAGCGGAAAATGGAAAGCGGGGATAAGTGAAAGTACTCGAACGACCCATAAATAGTCATCTCTCGGAGGAATCAGCCCAGTCATTACCCGAAGACGATTGTAGATATCAACAATCGAAACCTCGCGAACTAACGAGGCTTTGAATCTCCTAACTTCATCATTTTGTAGTAGTTGAAGATATTGACATATACTCTAGGGTTGTGAAGCATTTGTCAGGAGCTTCAAAAAGATGTGTCACAAGACCCCCGTTTTCATTTAATTTTTTTCCCAGATGGCGCCCAGTCGCCATCTTGAAAGTTTCATCTGTCACCGTATTAGGAATCACACGTTGAAAGGTAAGACCTCGTTAGTCCTGAGCTAGCACAAGTTACTCAACTTCTGAGAGTTGTCGTTCGTAAGGGGGCGACAGCTGATTACCGAAAAAACAGATTTAAAATAGATTTTTTTTCACTTCAAAATAAATGCATTAATTTCATTATCCCAAATTTAAATTTTTTGAGTTGAACCGTTTAAAAAATTAAAGGGGGGGACATTAAAGAAATGCACTGTATAATATCAGTATAACTTCAGCTTCTTCAACTTGATACATAGCTAGTTGATAATATTCAATAACAACTGCACATTTGTGGCAGTCATAACTCAATTTCGATAAAAAAAATTCCTATGTTCGATGTGTGAAGTGATTGTTATTAACAATGTGAATACGCATTATTTCAAAAATAGAATAACAGAACCATATGATTGTTCAAAAATTGATTGACACTCAAGGAAGGAGCATCAACTTCTGGTTTAACGTTATCTTAATGTACAGTCGTCAATAAAGCGACTATCAACGCCATACTTGTAAATTTGAGTGAGTTTATCTTTTCGAGTACAACAGAAATTTTTATCGAAACCCATACGTTGACAAAAAGTTCAACAGACATAGATCATCACAAAATAGCAAGAATAAGTAATTACAACAAAAACATTTCTTACGCAACGACTATTTTCTTAAAAATAATTTTTGCATTATCTAATAATGATAATTACAAAGAAAAAGTTTAAATTCCTCATTCCTCTGATTTTAATAAGACAATATCTTCATGTATGTTTCAACACTATTAGCCTTTTTTATACGAAATTTTGTCAGAGTCGAAAGTGATGTAGTTGTGTGCCGCGAACGAGTAGATCGAATCCTTCACAAAAAAGCCGCAATGCAAATATATTGCGGAATATTGCGAATCAATCTATTGTAGATGAAGACGAAACCGCACTAGAGGAAAGCCGTGTTCAATATTGCCAGATCTAGTGCCTTTGAAGTAGATCTACTGTTTTGACTTTCGAGCCTCAGGTTTTACTGTTTGAGAGTTAAAATATGCTAATGACTGAGTTCACTTTCTATAATGTTGATTGAATAATGTAAATATTAGAAATTATCATGTATCTAGTATGATCATTATAATAGAGTAGAATAGTTTATTAACTACGTAACTTTTTCATATTTGAACCAAGTCAGGTATACATATTTTCTACTGTTTTTTTATATCAATCTACCGACTTTCTGACACAAATCTACTGCTAAGCATGAAAGAACCCTTGCAACACTGACCGTTTCAGTATATCCTTAGTTGAAAAATTAACAAGTTATTTAAACAATAATAAACAATTTTAAGGGGTTTCTTAGAAATTAACCAATTTGGTTGGTGAAACACGCGTCGAAAATAGTGTTGCAGTTCTGGTGTTTGAGAACAGTACTTGTTTCAGAGGTATTATTACTCAATGGCGACAAAATTGCACAACTTTTTTTATGTAATAGACTTTTATCTATTACACCGTTACAAAATTGTATCAAGCGTCAATTACTTCCGTTTTCCGTCAAATAATTTTCATCTTGAAAAAATAAGGAAAATATTTTTTTTGAACTTTTATGACATGATATTCTTGGGTATATTTGAGAAAGGTTTGAAGAATTTTTTTTAGGTATATTGCTTAAACTTTTATGTCGCCACTTGTGAAAGTCAAGATAGTGAAAGATTTTTCTCAATTTTCGAAAGTTCAAATAACACCATAATTTATTTACATATTTTAATCAATATTCAACACTAGAAAACATACTGTCTTCAGCGGTGACGTGTTTATGCTGGGGCCGTATTTTAGGCGTAAAATTACCATGATCTACGAGTATGAGCATGAACCTGAAAGCCCAATTTTAAATGTAACCAGTTTACATTTTCTGAAAAGAAACAGAGCTGAGCATGATAACTGATAAAAAAAATGACTCTCCAAAGTTACTGTGAATTTTCGAAATTTCATAACTTCTGATACACACTGTATATAAAACATTTTGTATATATGTATTTTGTAACAGGATATTTTTCGACCGAAAAATATCTTTATAGATGTTTTCTCAGTAACTTAACAGGGTGAAATGAATATACATTTCTCCCAGAGCATTACAAAAATGAAAATACCCCCAAAAAGCCATCCCTAAATGTATTGTCTCAATATGACATAATAAAATAAATAGCTTTAAAAACATCTCGCAAAACCAACAAAAATATGTATAGTCATTAGGTACTGAAAAAAAAAACAGAAATTTTACAAGCAATAACTACTTTCATATATTTATAATAATAATACAAATTCATCAACACATACGAGTGCACAAAAATAAAGGCATCATTGGTAAAACAAATAAAGAAATAAATATGTTAGATATCGTTCCAGATTTCACAAACTGGAAACGATCGAACAGTTCTCGAGAAAAAGGAAACGGCAAAAAATTAAACGATAACCTTTCCGTTTTCTCGATAACCAACAAGTTTCCGCTGGTAACATAAAGGTTCACAACACTTCACGAATTGAGGCAATGATACAAGCGGAAACAGACGATTACAAATATAAAAGGAAGTTACAAAGTGAAAGTGTAACACAATCGGAGAAACGAGTGGCGAATAATAAAAGTAGACTTGAGATCAGAGTCTTCCAGTGAAACGAAAAATGGACGACGATTTTACAGCTATCTCGGTCACTAGTGAAAGGAACCAAAATAAACCTAGTTAATGGTTGTGAATAACAATTACGAGCTCACAAATATACACCGAATTTATATAATCCAACCGCGATGCTTGTTATATCGATACCGCAATTCAAGTTTCTAAATCCAGTAGCACACCACGAATACAAAAAAATCTCTCTGTAATGGCACCAAAATCAAAAATTCATCCGTGCGGTTACAAAAAAACATAATTTTTCTTCAACTGTATACCCGGTTTCTTTCATGACGAAAAGCTATAAATTATTGTTAAAATCATTGGAATGAAAAATTGGATAAGTACTACACGAAAGCTGTATTGACCATTTCACTTTTAGAAAAAATGCAATTGAACAATCACACATAATAAAAAATATAGCGCGATGTTACCAAGATCATTCATAATGTTAGAAATTATGGGGTACGTTTGGCGAATAACTTGAAAAAAAAACGAAACAATTTTTTAATAAAAAAGTCCATTAATTTGGAATCAATAGACTAATGAACTTGGATTATCCAGAATATATGATCATACTTTGGTATGGAGGTTCCAGGTAGGCATATTAGAAACCAAAATCTATGGTACGGAAACAAGATGCAGAAATGGGCCAAAAAATAACTTACAAGAGAGCTGGTTAAATATATCTGGGGACACACTAGACAACTTTCATCCCAGTTCTTCAACAGAACTGGGATCAGCTCTGTGTGGTGAATATTATCCCTTTAGAGATCACCTGAACAACTTAGCAATCAATATCTGATCTACAGAATATACAACAAAAGGATAGGGATAGCTTGTAATGTTTTATGCGAATGCAAAGCACTTATCGTACTATAGGAAATGAGAATTACGTTGGCGAAAAGTTGACAAACATGTGAATAGGTAACGATTAACAACCTTCCAATACAAGAAGCTTATTCTCATAAATAAAGAAATAGAACATAATAAAAGACCTGCATGGACAATACTTCTTGGAGTAATCTTCAACTGTTCAAATAGCTGGGCATAGGAAGTATACAGGATTCTTGGAGTCATTTGGAAACTTGTTGATAGTTTCAAGTTAGTTTATCGGAACCAAAGGTTTGTTTTGCGTCCCTTAATTGAATGTAGTGTTTCATTAAGCATTTTCATCCTACAACGCGTTACTTCTACTTCAAACCTATGACTTCTACACTAATAAATGACAGAATATAATAAAGACTAGGCATACTCTTACTAAAATATCAGGGAAGATCAAATTGTCATAAATATTTCAAGTGGACACAGAGCTTTTACTGACTTCGCAATACCATTTGCCGTCAACTTCAAAACCAATTCAACGTTTCTAATTTCCGAAAGACGGATGAAACCTTTGAAACTCACATGAACTGTGAATTCAACTGAAGTGAAAACACACCAAGCTTGAAAAAAATGGCAAGCAAATTTCTGAAGCGACATTCTAGCACAAAAAAATATTTGAGCAGATAAAACCTTAATTGAAGGTTGCACAGTGCCTGGTACTCTATTCACAGAATAGATGAAACGTTTTTTCAATGACAAAATACAAGCACTACAGGAAAACCCTTAAGTCGTTCTAAGAGCGGTGCCTGTGCGAAAGTAGCGGTTTACATTGGAAATGAATCGTTGGAGATTGAATCCATTCGAAAAAACGTTATCAGGAAGTTTATTCCACCAAAAAGAAAGAATTCCAAATGAAAGAATTCCTAAAAGGCGAAGTTTGGAGTGTGCTGAGTTGAACCTCAAAACAATGAGCAGTCCGTCGCGTCTTTCTGATATGTAACGCTCTTGGTGGAATCAAATGTGACAAGTCACTTGATCATTTCCCGTGAAAGTATCTACAGAAAAGAAATAAATCTCTAACCTTTGTTCAATGTTATACACTATCAAGGTTGGAAGTGCATATATTCCTTTGTATTGGGAATATTCAAGCGAGGGAGTCTTCAACTGACAGTGTTCATTAGGAGTTGAAAAATATCGTATAGTTCGTATTATAGAGTATTTGATCACTCTCAGCTAGTAGGGCATTCCTGACACTGTTTATGAAATGAATATAGTGTTTTGACACGATGATGCTCATTTTCTAGAAACAACCGTCAACAGACAAGATAACACATCTGAATTAGACACCTGCGGAATTTTAACAATGACATTACCTTAGAGATGCATGTATAATGTGACGAGCATGCCATAATAAAATAATCTAACCATATATCATTTCTTGTTCGACTATAAATCAATTAGCATCCTAGTACATTTACTGTTCGCAGAAACTAATAGAATTGAATGTTGAAGAGAAATTTATAACTTACGATGACCTCAATTTTACGATTCGAGGACCATATAGTATTGTTCAGAGGTAGCCGCAACAGCAGATTGATTTTCTACGGCCATTTCAGTCACAGAGAGATATATGGTGGGCCAACTTACTGAAAAAATGTTCCATTGTCGTTTGTCCACTATCGCCGCAAAAAATAATACTCATAATACCACAGTTGTGGTGTATTTCAACAAAGTGATGCTTGATTTGCGGTAGGACTCGGTATAACGAATGAATGCATGTATTTATGTATTGTGTTCAATTTTCAAAGACTTCTGAATAATTTTTGGAAATTGGACACCATATATTATTTCAATCACAATAATTTGGAATACAATTATCATATGAATGATACTTATTGTGAATAATAAAAGCTTTCTCTTTCCGTAAAACTTTTGTCTTTACTAGGGTTCGAAAAAGCCTGATACGTCACAAACTTTTGACAAATAATTGATTTCAAATATGGAGATGAATTATTATGAAGTAGAGAAATGTATAAAAATACATAATACAAAAAAGGAAAAATTCCTATCAGTGCACGAGCAGATTCCAAAGTGCCTACTGAAAAATAATTCAGGTTTTGATGAAAAGCTATTTTTAGTATTACCAAATGTTTCACTATTGTTCTAACCAAAGGAATAACAGAATTCAAAATGTTCAAACACAATTTCAACAGAACTTTATTTTATTTTTGAGATATATTCATATTTTATGCTTGCGCAAGAGGAGAATTTTAAAAACAAAAACGATTTTCTCAAAAAAATATTTGAAAACACTGTACTGTTTTTAAGAGATGAGTAAACATGAGGACAAATCTCTTAGAAAGTAGACAATGATATAACACATTTTTTCATATTAATTTCAAAACAGATATTGACCTGCCCATCAGAAAGCTGGCAATCTTCATTTAGTAAAAATTAATTTATGAACAACTACTAATTTTTCTAATTTTGAGAGCAGCATATTTCGAAATGATTGTGATTGAAATTAAATCATGTTGTCGGAAAAAGAAAATGAATATTTTGTATTCCAAAAAACTTTTTTCCGAGTTGCACATTTCTCATAGATTTCTTCAAACGTGAAAAATGAAAATTGTTGTAATAAATCAATCAAACGTTGAATTCTCTTTCACCTTGTCAGATGAATAAATGAAAAATGTCTTGTATGTAATGAATAAACTCAAAAACTACTATAACGATTGAATTTTTTTGTCACCTGCAGGAAGCTTTACTATCGGTGAGTAAGTAATATGGGTTTTATTGTTTTTCCGAAAAAAAAAAGAGATATCCACGGAACTTGCAATAATGTAACCGAAGGTATTGAAAACTATCTTATAAAACTCATTATCAAGGCGAACACATCGGAAAGGCCGCTAATATTTGATATAAGAAAAAGTTCAAATCTAGTCAAACGTGCAACACATTTCTCATTTCAGATCATTTCTTTGCGACATCATTATGGTTAATGAAACGCAACAAATATTAATTTAGTATAACATTATTCATGTTTGAAGAAATATTGTATTTACAGCAGCAACATTAACCACAAATCGCCCCAAATGTGGGATGTACACTGATTTACTTGAAATTACAAAGTTTCTAAGTCCCAGCAGCTGCAAGATTCAGAAAATAATATCAAATCAAAACAACAAGGCTGAAGTTCAACGTACATAATTTTTTGTTTCTCTTAAATATTCAATAACAATTAATATTGAGATTGGATTCTTTCTTTGTCTTTAGAAGACATATTTTTTTAAGAGAATGATAAACTTAAATTAAATATCAAGTGTTTCTGTGATTGCATACACCCATCAACAATTTCTTTTCTACAAGTATGAATAACTGAAAAGAGATGTAGATCTGAAATTGGGATATGTGATATACCGAAAAAATTACCTCGCTGATTTGAAATACTTCCCATAATCCCCAGAGCAATTTTGGCAAAGCATTTTCAAAGATCGATATACACCCCTCCAAACATGAAAAGCCACAAAAGGATAGGAAAGTCCATCATACATTACACTCATTCCTCACACACTAACCCCATTTCACTATTTACATCGCATCTCCTCTTCCCGCTGACCTTGTCTTTCACACCCTCCGCAATACTGGAAGACGAGAAAAATTTGATCTCCAGATCCCGGTGACCGTTCAGAGACGTAACTATCTCTGTAGATACCTCTAAATCCCTGCAGGAGGATGACGAAGACGATCTCGACGTAGGTATCTTCTTACCGTCTTCGTCCTCCAGAGAAATCGAAGACATGCAGTGCTCCAGCGAACTTGTAGCCACGAGCGCGCTGAGATTGATGTTGGGGAACTGGAAGGTCTTGTTAAGGCTATCGGGGGGTGTCAAAAATGGGGAATAGCAGTGCCGATCGACGTCCCAGATCTGTCCGCTGGGGTCGCAGTACCGACACTGACAGGTGCTGGTCGGCTGGTTGCCGTTTATGTCCTTGTCGGGTTCCTCGATGTCCTCGAAAGAATGGTGTAGCTTGGGCGTTTCGCTGATGTCGCCCAAAATGTGCACCCGATCGATGAGCTTCGGAGACTCGGGGGCGGAGTACCCGTAGGAATCGAAATTGAAGGGCACGAACGGGCTGAAGGATAGAAAGGGAGACTGGCTGTCTATATCTGGACTGGTGCTATCGGTGGAGAAGCCGTCCAGACTGGCAGGTCTGCCCAGGAGAGGCGGCTTTCGGTCTTTTTTTCGGCGCTTCCGCGGCTTTATGATCCGCGGTAGACACGTTTCCGAATTCGCAGAGCCGGAGCTCTCGTCACTGGTCACACTCACTGCGTCCGCACTGTTCTGACACTTGTTTTGCTTCTTGGACCCCCCTTCGAAGGGTTTCGCGTCGGCGTTGTTCTTGTGAGCTTTGCTTTTTCTGTGATTGTAGCTTTTGCTGAGGATCAGCGGAGCTCCCTGGGTGTGCACTGCCAACCTAGCCAAGGACCCAGTGTCCTCCTGGTCGCTTTTGCGGGCTCTCCTCTGGGCAAAGGAGATGAGCGGCATCCCCCCGGCCCAGCCGTCGGCGGATTGGCATCTCTGCAGACGGTAGTTCACATGCTGCTGCGGGTAGATTTCGGGCGCGAAGTCTCTGTTGTGCGTGAAATGTTCGCGAGACTTGGCGGCGGCACTTTTCGAACGGTTGTGCGATATTAGGCAGGCACCGATGTAGCGTTCCACTTCGAGGTTGCCTGCGGAAGCGGGGCTCATGGCAGACGACTCGACGTTCGCGATCACATGCCCACTGGACTAGCGGTTTCGTCTGTTCGGCGTTCGGACAGCGACTACGGAGGATCGGAATAAGCAATAGGCGAGTCGAGAGCGGTGCTCCCCCACCGACTTAGCTGCACTAACCTACTTCGAGGAGTGTCGAGACTCGGAACAAAGAGAGCGCGCACCGACAGCCACCCACACAACTAGGTCACTAGATTTGAATGTGGCACGCTCCTCTTCGGATGACGATGGACAGAAGAAGTCGCTGGAGCGAGACAGGATGGAAATGTTTCGGCCGGGGTTTCCGCGAACGAGTGACTCAAACTGGTAAAGGTGAAATCTTGACAAAATACACATGTATGCATTGCGGACCATTTCTTGTGAATGATGGAACCCTGGCATTCATCTCTTTGAAAGTGGAGTGAACATGGTTGAAAATTACTAGGTGTCAATGTGTCATAACACATGAAAGCCCAATTTATATCTCAAACTAACCAGTCCTCCAGGTGGATGATGAAAACGTTCATATTCATTTTGAATGAGAATTTGAAAACACACCACCTTAATTTGAAAGTTGTTCAGTTACATTTTGAAGTATACCACCCTACCCCTTACTTTGGATAAATCATATTCAGAGAATTAGAGATATAGTTTTGGGCCGCTAATCTAATTTATTTCATTATGATCCATTTTGGTGAATCACCAAAAATAATTTGCAAAAATTTCAAACGCATACATCGTTGCAATAATCGGAACCAACTGAAAAATTCTTGAAGGGAACTTCATCTACTGAATTACTACAATTACTGAAAAACAATTTTTGAAATTTAAAAATACTGTAGATGAAAACCTTTGCGAAAAAATATAGAATCGCCTATTGCTAATGGTTCATGCATACTGAGCATAGTCATTTCAATTCATCAACAGGTTATTGCTGAAACTGAGGCTTTTCCAATGGTCTACTCTTTTTTTGTAAGACTGGTTGAAAATTATGCAAAATACTGGTGCGAGTTCATTTGCGCACTTTTCAAGTACGATGACGGGAACTTCATCAGGGCCAGATGCCTTGTTGATATTGAGCTGTTTTAAAATTCGTCTAACAAGAAGTTGTGGAAAAGTTATTTCCGGCGTTGTGGATTCCATTGTGGAAATAGTGAGGGGTGCCTTTCCCAGAAATTTGACTACGGAGTGGGACGCAAATTGTTCAGCTAGTAAATTTGCTTTTTCTATAGCTGTTGTTGCAATTAAACCATTCGCTTGTGTAAGTAGTGGAATTGTGGATTTGTAAAGTTGTGTTTACACAGCTTTAGCTACCCACCAGAAGAAGCTAGACCTGTTGGGATTGGCAAGCAGTTTATCCTTATCTCTCTGATTGAGAAGTTCTTTGCTTTCATTTATCCTAAGTTTGCAGCAGTTTCGATCATTAACAAACCTAGTTCGGCTTTCAGCACTGGTACTTTTGCGCCATTTTTTGTTGAACCAAGGTTTGCCGTTAGAAGGTCGTTTCATTAAAAAAGTAATATATGTATTCATGGATGATAGAATTACTTCTGTAACTTCAGAACCACAAGTTGATGGATCTTTAGAGCTGAAACAAACATCTAGCCTCTTAGGGCCGCATGAAATCGATGGTTTTACGCTAAGATCGCACGTGCATTATCATTATTGTTATATTAGAAAATGATAGTATTTTTAATTGAATGGTTGTTGCAGTTCAATCTTCCTCTTGAAGATGATCATTTGGTGATTGAAACACGTCTCGAGGTGTTAAAAATAACGGTTTGGTGTTGGGATAAAACTCCAGTAATATTCAAGGAATAACTAGTTATAATTATGTTACCCAAATTTGTTTGAAAATAACAATGTACTTGTAATGGTTTTTTTATTTTTATATCATTATCCCATTAAAAAGTGTTTTAAATTTGTGTAATGCTGATAATCGGTAATGAGGCCGATACAGTTGATATACATATCTGGGTCGGTTAATTTCTAACAGTTATTTAGGACCCCGAACCTATTTGTGGTCCTGAATTTTTAGGCTGTCGTATTTTGAATTCACTTTGACATCTTTAGAGGTTTGTTTTACAGCTTCTAAAATTGGAATTACACTCCAACCTTCAAACACACGCAGACCTCTGAAGATGTTAGCCACTCGTGTCGGAGAAACGTTAGGAATATACAGGCTGATTCACGGTGGATGGCACATTAGACGTTTCTGGTGAACCAGACAACGGATCACTTTGAAAATTTAATGGAGGGCATATTCGGACATTCTCTAGCCAACT
>WOGP01008998.1:0-10940 GCA_015342065.1 Leptinotarsa undecemlineata | reverse complement strand
GGAGTGCGGAAAAATAGTGAAAATATAAAATACTTATTATGGGTTTGAAACTTGGTGTGTGGGTATAAAATTACAAAAGAAAATGTTTTTATCCTTTAATATTTTTGGATATTTTGAAGAATAATGTCATTTTTCGATGTTTCTTTTTTTAAATGAACATACGAAAACATGATATAATTTATCATATGTCGTATGTCATTCGGTTAGACTTATTTTCACAATAACAGGCCAAACATATGATTAGAACATAATCATACCTTGATTTATCTCTGAAGTAATATTCTTCACCGCTGATTGGAACAATTCAATAAAATTAAATTATCAGTTCGTAAAGCTCAGGCAATTTTGTAGAAACTGATAGAAAGATCAGCTGGCGAATAGAGTGTGAAATGAGTTAATGTCTCACTGATTTTTACGGTTCACTTGTAATCAGTTGTTTACGTTGACATTCAGTAATTAATCGTAAAGCTCCAATTTGGAGGAAGTGATTCAGATTGATTAAATGGGAGGAATCCAACAATCAGTTCTACTCAATGGGGCTTCAATAATTGTTTTTAAATGAGATAAGTCGACAGGAATAATCATGAAGTATTGTTTGATCGTCGAAGAATTGTAATAAAATTGGCTCTTATTTGATGAACTCAACATATTCAAATAATACATTATTTTCACCGACAGTATACGAAGCCGCAACACGTTTTACAGTTTTGTGAACTGTCCATTAAAAAGCTTTCGATATAGTGTTACTTGAATATATTCAATTGTTGTACATAAAAGTGTTTGATTTTACAAGACTATTTTATTATTGAAAATGATAGTTTTTTCAGATTTCGACCCTTCCGGTTGAATGAAAACCTGATAATTCAATGAAAAGGCAAACTGAATAATCACTAAAAAAATCGAGTGAAATTTTTTGAATTTTTACATCAGATATAGATGATTTGACACCATCATCGTTGTTTCTGATGATGAGGAGCGTTAGTCCATAGCATTGCATGGATAAATAAAAAACAGTCCTTTTCAGGGCTACAGTTGAAGACTGAAACAAAAAAATTGCTATTTTCAGAGCTGTCATTATACTTTGAAATAGATACAGGTGCATACCAATGGTAACATCAGGTTAACATTATAGTCTTAACCGAAATGTATGTATAAATAGCATCATTCCACTCTGCAGTACTCATCATTTTATGCATATATATTCAATGATTGACAAATTGCCAACTTCATATTTCAGTTGAAGTAGTACTCATCATATGCACGAATATTCAATGACTAACAAATTCCATATTCAATGATTGGCAAAATGCCAACTTCAACTTTTAGTTGAAGTAGTACTCATCATATGCACATATATTCAATGACTAACAAATTTACAACTTAGACTTTTAATTAGCCAAAGTAGTCATTCGTCACATAATTTGTGAATACTACTACTACAGCTACTGTTTGTGTGAATAATGTAGCCCCGAAAAGGGCTGTTGTTTTTTTTTACCAATAGGTCAACGGTTATTCTGTCACAGGTTTGACATTATTACATATTATGCATGCTGACACTCTTGTGAAATTTATGAGCGGCCTTTCATATGCCTCACACCAATACTGACCCAGCTGCATCATAGAGACCTTATCATGGATGTTTACATGTTAATGCCAGCCGCCATCATTGTTCCGTATCAAGTAAAATCTAAAACATGACCAACAAAGTTTTTGATGTTGTCATCAATCGTTCGGATCTGCACATGCGCGTCCATCACGCAATATAAATCTATGGGATCGTCTAATGTGTCAGTGATGTTGAGTAATCGGAGATCGATTCTCAAAGCACCATCACCTCCAGATGGATCAACCCCTTCATTATCGCCTTCTTAATCCACGACCAGCTCATCGACCATGTCATCATCATCTTCATCGCTCCCGTTAGCCTCGTTTTCATTAGCCTCATTTTCAACTCCGTTGCCTCCAAAGTCAATCTCCTCTTCATCGACTCCAACACCTTCTTCAGCTATCACTTTCTCTAGCGGAATGTTGGCACCTCATCATCTGACTCGTCTATCCAATTATTTGCATCAATAGCAGATATTCTGTATAATGTAGCAACTATTTTTTGGGTATTCATCTTGACGTTTTCTCATAGTTGAAGAGTGAATGAATGAACTTCAGGATCGCAAGTCGACTTATATAATTGTATAGGTAGTGGTGGTGGCACGACCCACACTTATCACTTGACTCGTTTTGAGTGGGAGACAAGGATATAGCATTTCAAAACATAAGATGGTACGATGAAGCAATGTTTGTAAGAAGGAGAAATTACCACACTTTACTTTTATATGATGTTGATTTGTAAAAAAAGTGTCAGTATAGGAGAGAGCAGTCAGAGTCAAGTTATCTCTTAGTATTTCTAATCGAATTAGTAAAATGCCGTTTCAAAAAGAGTGGAATGAAAAACCAAAAGTGTGCGTCAATGATGATTGCTGGATCTATTGTGTGCTACTTTTGCCAAATAAGTAGACCTAAGGAAACGATTATTCCATGTACTGGTGTGTGTAGTGATTGTGTGTCGCGGATCCAACTATCGCCTCCATCTCATCAACCGAAGCGAACAAAATCAGAATATCGTCAACAACAGTTACGGTGCCTGAAGTGTTCCGGACCTATAATATTGAATAATATAGGTATTTGTAGAAATATTTGTGGTACCTGTGCTGCCTTTCCAGCTCCGATACAACGTTTCTTGCATTGTGATACATACTCGATGGATTGTTGGAATCATGTATGCACTACATGTGTAAATACTTGGGATCTATGTGAGAAGGTTGGTCAACTTTACCCCAATAGGAGAATTATTTTTTTTTAATGTTGGTGTCTGACACATGAACAACAAATATTGAGAAGGAGAGTCAAAGAACGTTTCACATCAACAGAGACACATCAACACTTTTGATTTGTATTGGCATTATTGTCCTCTGTTGTTGATAAATATATTATTTTGAATCTATTTGTATTATTTTCTCACATTTGAAAAAAATAATGCATGCAACACAACGTGTTCCTCTTAAATCACAAAGATCGTCCAATGCGTGAACAGTTTAGTGAATGAGCGCATGTGCCAGTTGATGAAAGGGCGCATGCGCTACTTTATTTTCATCTATGAAAGGTGAAGTATCAGTAACATCATCATCTTTCCTATTAACATTCTGTTGTTATCACATATCATTCCTCAGACCTAAATAATCATCATCATGAGCTCTATTTCGTTGTTGATTGCTGAAGATGGTGCACCTCTTGTTGATATCGATCACACTGATTTTGATAATATTCCAGTATTACATTTAACGAGTCAAGATTCGATTAATGATCTTGATATCAACGACTTCGTTAATTTTGCAGATGTGCTGGAATCAAATGAGCAAATTGTTGTTGAAAATCCAATCATTTTGCAATAATAACCTCTTGAATATCCTTCATCTACATCTCTTGGTGTTGATAAGAAATCTAGAACAATCAAGAGGAAGGTTACTGATGCATCTTCATCGATTGTCACTGACTTCAAAGAAATGAAACAATCATAAAATGTTGTACGAGAGAGAAAACGCACAACGAAAAGTGACAGATCGAAGAGGAAGCAAAAAGGTGCATCTAAAGAAATGGAGGGTGATTTGAAAGCTGAATCGCTATCTTCTTTCCGTCCATTACTTTGGTTTGGAGAAATGAAAAAGAAAGCAAAATTCCGCCTTGTAAAGGCACAGATTGCTATTGCTGAATATGAAAAGAGTAAGCGAGCTATTATCGATGATAAGGACACTCTTCAAGCATTAGATGCCAAGATTGCATTAACGTAGGTTGAATCGGCTAAAATGTGTCAAAATGCAGGAGAACTCCGTTCAAAAATAGTTAAAGATTATCAATTCAATCAACGTTGGAGAATGCAAGCTCAGGCAGAGCTTGAGGAGTCGACTCAACTTTATGAGACGGCATTATCAGTGAGAGATAATTGGCAAAAGAGTTGAAAAGTGTATTTCAAAGTGACGGCAATAAGTTTTGGGGATGGTAATGTATTTTTAATATCGTGACTTTGAAAATAGAAGCGGGATTGGAGTATACAATTAATTTGGTTTGGTATTCACAGAACGTTGCGAATGGCTGGGGCAACGTTTACCGCTGCAATATTTTTCAATCTACATTCATACAATTGAAATGAAAACAATAATGAACTTTAACATTACTTCATTCATAAATACAATAGTAGATACATTCAAACATTATTTTATTCATCAATCCAAGAATTTTTCTCACATATTCTTTATTTTTTCTTCTCTTCAGCACCTTCTCAATCAAATATACGTCAGGATTTTTGGTTCGTAATAACTCTTCTTCGTATAAACATCCTCTATTACAATATCATACAATTGGAATTTTGGTTTATTTTGTTTTCCCTCTATTCCTTTGATACCTTAGAATTTATATTTTTTTGTTGAATCAAAATTGATGGGTGCCATACCTATTGTGAGATGAACTTTATTGTTATATCTACTAGTTACATTTGGAGGAATATTAGGCCATTAGTGCTGACCTCTCATCGAAAATTCTTTCTAGAGTCATCCCTTCATTGTACCAATCACTCTTTCTGCTATAGCTTTCTGCTATAGCCGCATTCTTTGTGCGAAATGTTGAATAATGATTGATATTATATTCTCGCATGAGAGATGAGAAGCTTCTATTGAAAAATGATTTTCCCTGATCGCTTTGTATATGATTTGGGAAAAAATTTGGCCTCCTTCAGTATATGTTTCATTGCATTAGTTATTGTACTACTTGTTTTATCTTTAACTATTACAGTCCACAGATATTTTGAGTAACAATAAATCTCTAAAATTATATATCGGTATCCTTAATTACTTTTTACATAAGGTTGTAGTTCTTCTTTGTATTTCTTCGTGCAAGTCTATGTAATTCATTAACAACTCGTCGTTTCATATCACTTATTTTATTAGTCATTCTATTCCAAAATGATTAAAGAGAAAAGTTGATAATGTTACTGCATTCAATGCAGTAACATGACATTGTGACAGTGACCATTACTTATGGATATATTAATATATTACACCTTCTTCACGTAATTCTTCAATTATTGAGATCATTTCATTGTCATGTCCAGTATGCCCAGCCGACTTTGAAGCCATCAATAATCGTCAGCGAACAACTGACTCTTCCATTGAATTCCAGTACACAAAACTCACAGGTTTAGAATTATATGTTTATTTCATTTTCACTCGTTTGAGTGCTCCATCAAGTTTACTTCTACTTCTTATTGGATATTGTGGTGAGTCTGATAGAGGTTTTATAACTTTACGAAATTTTTTAATATTTGACTTTTTAAAACCATTCTTCAGATGATCTTGTTCATATGGAGCATTCGTTATTTTCAATATATTGGAATACACTCGACGAGTTTCTTCATTATCAATATCTTGCAGATTCTTCATTCATTATTTTTCACTTTATTAGTATCCCAAAATGAAATGTTTCCATCTTTGAAATGTACCTCTAGATTTTCCATTTCCAGCTTTTGTGAAATAGGATCCATACGTACACCAAATGTTCCATCATATGCTGGAATTCTCGATTTTACATTATTCAAATGTTTTGCCAGAACATCTTTACGATTTTCATTCCTATTAGGTGACGAGTCAGAATCCGAGGAATCGATGTGGGACGATTATGATGTTTAGAATAAAGTTGTTTTCATATCGTCTTGAAGTGTGCTCGTGTCACTATTCACTGATGATAGACTACCAAAATTTTGTTTTTTACCTATCGGAGTACTCATGGGATAATTTAAAGTAGATTGAACATCTCCATGGTTGGATGATAACCTTGATGATTTCGAAGTAGCTTTTGATGATAAAACATCCAATGGTTTCGTTATGGGCTCATACAATTTTTCGAGTGTCGTACGATTTTCAATATTATCATCCTTGATAGAGTTGAATTTCTGCCTGACAGCTTCTGTTGTCTCAACTACCTGACGTTTCAAATTCATTTGATTGTTTTTATTTTTAGAATCACGTTTTGTATTCATATTGTCTCTTTTAAATTATAGCTTAATTTGCTGAAGTGACCTTTATAATATTCAGTGATCGAATAAATTTCAATAACAAGATCATGGATGTATAAAACTGTCGAATCCTTTGCGATATCTACTTTCATCTATTTTACTATCCTTATCAATGACTAGAAATCCATATTGGTCCTCCCAGCTTTTAACACAATTGAAATTGCATGAATGTTACATTGAGTGATACATGATCTGAATAAATGTGGTGTATATTCGTCTCACCTTGTTTGAAATTGGTAGTGTCACACATTAACTGTTCGGGCACCCATGAATATATCATCATCAACATCAATCAATCAACATCCTTATGACGTCCCATATGATCTGATAATATCCTGCTTTTCACATATCACATCATCGAAAATGAAACAGAATTAGTCTTAGCATGGGAGGGTTCCACTATTTCTGTATTATTGGTGAATGTATAAAAACGTTAATCCTTTTATAGGTTCCAAAACATTTCGCAAGTACTGATATTTAGGTTGAATGAGTGATTTCGAATAGAGATGATCCACATTTCTATATCTCAGTCCTTGTGGATGTGTTAATAGCGATATCATTGCATTCGTCTTTCCACAATTTGAAGGTCCTATAAAGAGTCCTCGAACTGATGATGGAAGTAGTGGACCGTATCTGAATACTCTTTGTCCATTCAATTCACACCCAAATTTCTCATCTAGATTATCTACAGCACACTTTTTTTTTCTATTTTACGATACGCATTGTGCCGTGGTTGGAGATTATGAAATGTTATTAGCTCATTCATTTCAATGTGTACCATCAAACGATACGAACGTATTGAAAGGGATCGTAAAATTAAAAGAAAAGAGAAATAAAAATTTTTATGTTTTTACCACTTTCAAAAAAATGAAAGTGGTAAAAAACAGAAATTTTTATTTCTCTTTTCATTATGATCTCCTACCACATAGTAACGGTTACATCCATCAATTTATTATAAATATTTTAAATAATTTTAGTCTTTCATGTCCAACTTGTTATGGAAGTTGAATGTAACATACGCTGTATGTATAACAAGTCATTATGAATGCTGTTAAATACTGATTTTTCCAAGAAATAGAATGTAGGCTTTCAAAATGTTCTTTAAGAGCTATAGAAAGTCATGCGATGTTCGAATTCGGTCGAATTAACATTATCTTATGGAAAAAAGAAACTAATTAATAAACTTTATTGAATGATTTTCAAATAAAGCGTTTTACAAAAACCAAGACACGTTTTTCGCTATTCAATAGCTTTTCCAAGCATAATGAAACTTTGTCAATCCTAAACAATCAAAAGCGTTACAAACATGAAAATGTTCTTATATGAGTTTCATGAATATCAATTTGAAATTCTCACCTCTTCTGGTACCGCCCTTATATTAGTGAATCCTCTCCTGAATACAACAAATACTTTTTTGGCACCACATCTCAAAGCAGAAGTTGCACAGTCAAAGGCAGTATCTCCGGCGCCCAGAACTATCACTGTACCATATAATTTGGGAAGAACAGGCGTAGTTTGTTTACACAAGCAACTTCCACTTGTAAGGTTTTTACTGGCTTCCGAAACTCGGTATAAGAAGCTCTTGGATGTATAAAATCCCATTTCCACAGAGAGATCCTTGAAGATAGGATCAATTTTTGGCTGGGGTAGACCGATCCCTATAAATACTGCTTTCGAGTCTTTCAATATATTTTCTATCGTGAGATCTTTGGTGGATAGCGACCTGTTTGTTAATATTTTCACTCCTAGATCTTTTACCAATCCAATTTCGTAATCTACAGTTGTGATGGGTAGTCGGTATTGAGGAATTTCGGTGGCACTAAAACAATGAGAAAATTGGTGCTTAACTGAAGTTGTTTAAACTATAAAAATTTAGAAATGAAAATATTCTTGTTTTTTATTTCATTTGTAAATAAAGTTACTGTAGTTTCGTGATATAAGGAAATTTTCAAACTCATACATTAAACAAAAAATGAACGATAATATTACCCTTCATATAATACCACTGAATAAGTAATAACATAGGTACCTGCATTTAGTTTACTTGTGAGTACGCTAATTTGAAAACCGGTGAGTAAACTAGATCGATTTAATCATTCACCAGGTTACAGCCGCAATGCGTATGCTCATTAAATTCTGAGGATTCCAAATAATTGAGTTTCCAACCTTTGCTTGCATAGTGCAAAATTTCTGTATCGTTTAGATTTGGGAAATTGTGGTTGCATTCCAAGAAATGATTTGAAAACGTCGAATTATTTTTACCTAGTCTGAAGAATTTTTCATGTTCAGCATACCGTTTTGAGAAATTTCGACCACATAAACAATATTGCACTCCGAATTTCTTCTACTTCTCTATCTAGGCATTGAAAAGGAAATCAGATAACCTGGCATGTGGTCTGAATGCCATTTTCACATTGTTTTTCCTGAAGAAACCTGCAATTATCTCTGTTTCTTTATCAAAATATGTTAAAGTTACCCATGTCTTGATTTCTGATTGTTTGATCTGGGGGTATATTAATCTGTGAGTGTATATACGGCTTTATTTTCTGACTAACTTCAGGATTATATCTGCTTTGAAACCATTATTATGACCTATGTGTGTAATTATATCAATTTCCCTAACTAGATTGTTAGCAGACAAAGGTAGTGAGAGTGCTCTGTGCAACATTGAATTGTAGGCTGCTTATTTATGGATGGACGGGATGGAAAGAATCACTTAGGATTGTAATGTCTGAATAGCTCGGTTTCCTGAATACATTGAACTTAAATTTATTTTGATTGTTTGTAATGGTCAGGTCTAAAAAATTTATCTGTTTCTCTATCTCTGTTTCAAGTGTGAACTGTATGTTTCTATCGAGATTATTCGTAAATGTCATAAATTGGTTCAGCTGTAATATCTATATCTGTAATATCGTCTACCTATCTGTACCAAAAATTAATATGTTTTTACCCAGGTTGGAATTTACTATAGTGATCTCCAAGCCGTTCATAAATATGTCTTTAGGCTAAAAGTGGACTAAGAGATGAGCCCATTGGTAAATCTGAATCTTTTTTATAAAATTTGTTGTTGAACTGTAGACACACATCGAAAGCTGTCGATATTTCAAAAGAAGTGATATGGTCTACTTTGACTTGATCTAATATATCTAAAATGAGGGGCTTACATTCGTTGTACGGTATATTGGAGAACATACTCTTTACATCGAATGAAACTGAAATTGAATTATATGGCGTGGTTGGGTTACTTATGTTTTCCACTAAACTCAGCAAATTTTTAATGCTGTAAGGTAGGACAAAACTGTTAATATTTTTGAACAACTTGTTAAGATGTGTTCCTAGTTCTCTTACCGGACTGTACATATAAGAAACTAACGGTGTTATGGGGTTATCCCCTTTATATGTTTTTATTTGGCCATATTCTGTAACGAGGTATTTCCTAGAATTGATTACTTTTCCACACAATAATTCTACAAATACATTTTTGGTATAAAAAATGTTGGAAACTTCCAAAAAAGTAAGGAAGCAAACAATTTGAAAAAATTAACTGTTTATAAAGATGTGTATATCATGCAAAAAAGTAACTTCCAGACACAAACTGTAAGGATCTACATGATCTACACGACTTCGTATAAAGTTAATTTTAGAAATTGAATGCTTCCTTCCTTTCTCTGAAAAATTCCCACATTTTTTGTATAAAGATGGAAAAATAGACAGTCAAAACCTTTTCCTTCCCAAAATATCAATCCCTTCTAGAAAACCCCTTTCAATTCAAACTTTTAAAATACAATACAAATGAAGATCTATTTTTTCACGAAACAGCACAGATAATCAAATATTTCTCTGAAGTCTTGAAATTATTACTAGTATTCAAGATGCATTTCTTTACACAGTAGGCTTAATTTATCGTGAAAATTCTATAATTATTATCACGTTTATAGATTTTTTTCAAATGGAAACCTTAACTGAATCATTGAAAAATTAATTTTTCCAAATATCCCATTCATTTTGTTTTCTTATTGATAAAAAGTGCATGAGTATATTTTTTCAACTTTTCATTGAACTAATATTCATTGCAATTGATGACATCTAGGGAAAATTCTTTTTCATTTCTATTATATAAAGACTCATTCGTTAATTACCTATTTATTTTGCGAGAAAATATTAATATTAACAACTTATATTTGATGAAAACCATTATTCTTTGAAAATCATACATCATAATTTTCATACATTTCGTTGCTATTTTGAAGTATGAAAGTTAATGTTATACAACAACTTGTTCATCTAGCGGTTGTTTCATGTTGAAACCCCATATATGAAAAATTTTAATTTTTTCAAGAAAAAAAAAGTCAGAGAGGAGTAGATGCTGTGTTTTGAGTGTCATATATTTCCGAAACCAGTGAATGATCAATAGACGGGCTCTTAAGATGAGTCCAATGAACCTTTTTCCTGAAGTACGAAAAATCACTAACTAGCAGCGCTAGTAGTTCGGTAGGGACAAACACTGCCTAATCCTCATATAAACATATGGTAAAGTATAATTTGAAAATACTGTTTTTAACAGAATAAAATGTTCTTGGAGCAAAACTAAAATTTGCAACTGTAAAGGAAAAGAATGTTGTAACAGTAAAACGTTGGCTTGCATGCCGTAATTTAAAAGTAACTGGAAAAAAGTTAATTAATAGACAGGTTAGTATACAGACTCTAGTAAACGAGTAGCGGTAGATTCAAACTATAATAAAAGAAATGTTAAATAATTATGAATTTCAGACTTATTTTCGAGTGAAATATGAATTAAATATATATGGAAATGAAATTTAAT
>WOGP01008997.1:0-10941 GCA_015342065.1 Leptinotarsa undecemlineata | reverse complement strand
ACTTTGTTGGCGAAACGCGCGTCGAGTGCAAAAATATTAGTTTGGTGTTTGGGTAATTGATCAAAGAAGTTATTCAACTTTCACACCAAAGGTTCCAATCCCATAGTTATGCATTGAACAACACCAAAAATTCCACCCCCGGGCCCGATGTCATTTTCATTAAGAGCCTACCCAACAGCGGCAAGGAAATACTATTAAATTTATACAATCTTATATGGCAAAAAGATTCATTTCCAGAACTATGGCATAAATCACTTACCATTCCGATACCTTAACATGGAAAAACTAGACACTCCCCTGAAACATATAGACCGATCTCATTGACATGTAGTATGTGCAAAATCATGGAAAAAATTATCAACAGAAGACTAGGATGGTATTTGGAGAAACAAAATCACCAGAGCAATGTGGATTCCGGAAACATCGTTCCACTATAGGTAACCTAATATCTTTGGAATCCGACATTCACGAAGCATTTTCTTGTAAACAAGAATGCATTGCAATATTTTTTGATATTACTAAGGCATTCGATACTGCATGGGGTTACTATATACTGAGGACCCTCTAAAAATGGCACATTAATGGCAACATATTAAGATTCATAAACAATTTTCTCAAAACCCGATTTTTTCAGGTCCGAATTGATGGAAATTTATCCGAACCAACAGTACAACAAAACGGAACTTCTCAAGGCTCCAATCTGAGTGCAACACTTTTCTTAATTGGCATGAATGGACTAATTCAAAAATGTCAACTACCAGTTAAAGCAATGCTCTATGCCGATGGCATAGGCTGTAATTGAATATCACTGGCCGATACTTGATGAAAATCCATATTAAAATTAATACAGTTTATTGTATGACTTTCACTATAAAGGGTTTTACAAAACCCTGTATAGCAAAACACGTGTCGTGGTTTTTGTTAAACCCTTTGTAGTGAAATTCATACAATGAACTGTATTAATGAGCGCTAGAGAAAGCTATTGTATAGCGAAACACGTGTCGCAATTTTTCTAAAACCCTTTAAAAATATGTTTTAAGATATGTTTTTCCGTTAATCAGATGTCGTCCCAGCTGTCGCTGAGGACTAACGAGGTCTTACCTTTTAACGTGTGATTCCTAACATGGAATCACTTTAGTGAAAATCATACAATGAAATATATCAATGAGTTCTAATGGAGGCTGTCTTAACATCATTATTGAATCAGTTTGATAACGTTTATTCTTTTGGAAACTGGTTTTAGTGATCAATGTTGAGACTTTATACGCAGTGTAATAATTTAGTAAGATGAAAATTTCCTGTGTCACAAAGTGATTTTCAATGAAATGTCGGAAATATATAGCGGCTCATATGTCAAACTCACAGTTAGTTAGTCAAATGTGCTGTGTTGACAACGGTGGTAAATGTCTAGTTATGCTTGATCCGTATAAACATTATTTAGATGGTAGAACTATGGATGTTATATTTTCGTGAAAACGTGGTCTATCTTATGGATTACGGTGCTGTTGAGATGTACAGTATTATCGTACTCGTTATTATGTTTGAACTATAATTCACATCTTGAATGGGAAAAACTTGATAATGTTGAATCGTAAAACAGTTATTATTGGCACAAGGCTGATATGTAGCAAATAACGAGTGAGGTTGAATATTGTCATCCGAGACGCAGCTAAAGATTATAACAACCGAATATGTTTATTTGCGTATCGGCCGTGTGTCGTTCAAGACTTTTCGTAATCCCGCAAAAAGATTACGTTTTGATTTCGAGGAAATAACAAACCACGTACCCTGTAATTCTAGAAAAAAATCCCAACATTGTGTTGTTATGGAACAGCTTAACAATATCACAATATTATAAAAAACGTCAGTTTTTGTGTTCGCGAGTTCGCTTTAACAACGACTACGATTTAATTGAAGAAATTGAGGAACAAAATCAAAATTCTTTAGAAATATTGGGAGAATCATGTGCAGCGAGTGTATGCAGAATGAAGCTTTGAAAAAAATATTTGAACGGTCGCCGGGCGTTAAACAATCTTAACGGATCATCTGAATACCCCTAAATCAATATAACAAATATAACAGTATAGGATTACGAAAATATAATTTCATCACTATCACAATAAACATACATTGAAACAATGTTTTTATTAGATAAATCTGAATTGCATGGGTTTTAGTTTGCTAAATATAGTAAAATTTCTGTTATCTAGTCTTTATTGAATCCTCTATATTGGGAAGAATCATAAATTGTAGAAAAATATTGTCGAAGTACTATCAAAAATTTTTCTCTCTTGTATGCACCATTCAAAAATGAAGATTTGCATTACTTATCATATAGACACATTTCGGAATGTTTTGATTTGATTTTACCAAGAAAAAATTATATAATTTTCTTTAATTATTAATATAAATTATTAATATTACTTTTTACTCCTACCACTGTCAATAATACATTCATGAATATATATTATACAGGAAATTGAAAACTTCATGGAGTGATATTATATCAATAGTGAATAATGAGTTAGATGAAATTATTTGCTCTCTTGATGAGAATAGAAAATTAAAGAGTTATCAGAATGATAGCGCAGAGTGGAAATTGATGAATGAAACTTCTACCCACATTATCTGCCAACAAATGTTGATATTGGTTTTTTTTTCATTTCATTAAATATTTGACAAGGTATTTTTCAGGATGCCTTGATTAATAGAGATTATAGACATTTCTAGTAGAAATGAGCTTCCCGAAAGTACATGAAAAATGAGTTATGAAACTTTCTATGTTTTTCACAACTTTTATTTGTAACTAATGTTACTACAGTTTCGTACTCAATTAGGTTAAGTACCTCTGTTATTACCTACAGTGGTGTTAGATAAGGGCCTATGTAATCAATCATTTTTCGTTTAATTTATGAGTTTAAAAATGTCTTTATAAAGGACGAAACTGCAGTAACGTTAGTTATAAATAAAAGTGGTAAAAACATGATGATTTTCTACCACTTAGTAACAGCGACCTCCATAAATTTATTGCCGAAAGTAACTTATACATTTCATCAGTCTTTTAAATAAATAATAATAAATTTTAAATAATATTTATCTCATTTTCAACCTCCATCCTTTCACCCTAATGGCTGGAAGAACAAAGTACATGTTATAATAATTTGATTGATATATTCTTTATACTGAATAAAACAAAAAATGTCAAATTGTGGAGGTAAATAAAGAAGCTATTCATCGAAATAGGTTCGAAATAAGAGAGCTTTGATCGAAATTTTGAAGATTGATATTGGAGATAGAAGGCGGACCATTAAAGAAGTTAGTATTTTTTTCAATGAAACTCACCAATGAGCTGATAGTTTCTAAGACGCGATTCAGAATTTGAACACGTCTTAAAGACGTTTTTATTTACACTATATACTTCAAATTTTGTAAATGTTTCAAGATATTGTAGATATATGTATGCGAACGACACTCAAATATATGATCTAACAAATCTAGAGATATCACTGATGATCTTAGTTAAAAAAATTAGTGTCTTTGATATTCAGTATAGTAACTTTTATGTTTCAGAATATATCAACCGAAAACTCTTTTTTTCTTTGGAAATAATCTAACATCAAAGGCAGTACTTACTCATCAGTTCATATTAACACAATACTGTGTGACACTTTAGTGCTCTTTAGTGTGACTCTTTAGTGCCATCGCATTTTAATCACTGTGATGTACAGCCCTTACTTTAATAGCTCAGAAATACGAAGTATTCAGAAAACGCAATCATCATGTGCGCAATTTGTCTACGAAATTCGTGAAATTGAACACATATCAGTTACAGGAAAAGTCAAACAAGTTAAGTGTCTTACAGATGACATCATAGGGTTTGCATGTTCTACAAAATATTCAGGTCGGGTACACCTCCCTATTCATACAAAACGCTGAAATACAGAACCGATGCCGATGTACACAATTTGAATATTTGTCGACACACAGTTCTTATAATCACGGGACATTTGAGAGAAATATGCTTGCCGTTCTTTATACTACAATGCACCAATGAAGTATATCTATAAACTTGATAGTTCACTTTTGAATTTAACTATTCTGAATTCGATATCTATAACATTCTTGGAACCGGTGAAAGACAAAAATAGTGAAATCTGAACCGGATTGCCATTTATTTATCATTTTATGTATTATCTCATGTATTTATTACCTCACAGTCTATTTCCAGTAACAACATTTACGATATGTTGAAAAAGTGAATGATAGAATTATTATTATCATTATCATTATTCTGAAGAAAGGTTGGTTGGGTAATTGGATCGATGTTTTCTTTACAAAATAATTGTTTTCTTGCCGACGTTTCAAATTTAATTAAATTATTTTTCAGGGTTCAGTAGTTTCTTTGTATTGATGATATTATTATTTTAAAAACTCTCAGATATATCATATATTAGATACATATTAAAAAAACATTGCAACAGACAAAATTCCCAGACAAAAACCAATACAAAACGACATGAAATAAACGAATTCATTTTTTTTATGTCGTTTCAACAAACGAATTCATTTGTTTCATGTCATTTTGTGTTGTCTCGGAAATTTGTCTGTTGAAATGTTTATTATTTTCCAATATGTATAATAATAATAATAATGTCTTTTATTTACCTAGGTGAAAAAGAAAGTACACAAAGGAAAATATAATGAGTTTGGTAAAATCCCGGAGCGAAATTCAGGAGACAAGCATGTGCAACTCGTCGAATCCTACTCTTCCATTCAACCCCTTTATAATATACAAAACCTAAAGTATTCATTAAACATAATGTACAAAAAATTATTAGTGTCTATGTAGTGAGAGAGAAAAAAATAAAAGGAATAAAAGAGGGGTAATTCATAATGCTTACAGAATGACTTTTTTGGCATTTTATGCGAGACTTTAGTTGCACGATAGCTGTTTTTGATATAGCCAGTTACAATCCTGTAGCTTGAAAAGTGGCAGTTTCAATATTTTCAAGTGTGTGGGAAAACTATTGTAATGAGTGTAGATATAAAAACTGAACGATCTCTCAAACCGTGCTGTGCTGTGGTGGGTGGCAGTTATTGTATTTTTGTGTCGGATATTCACTTCATGTTCATTTTCACGAAATCGAACTTAATCATAAAGATACTGTGGTGATTTGTTGATGATTCAATTGCAATAAGAAACGATTCTCCATTGACAGCCACTGAAACTGAGAAAGCTTATGAGAAATATGCTGGAACTTATGGATACTTATGGTAGCGTAAACAGGAATTTTGAACTTTTTGTATCCTGCACAAATCTAGACTATCTAAACAGGGAAAATATTGTAATGAATCTGAAGCTGGCCCTGACCGATATCTCAGCCAGCGAATAAACAATGGCGTACCGCGAAAGGAATGCACTCGACGAACCATCGCGAAAGGCATAGATGAGTGCCGAAACTCCTAGAGAGATTTGCAGCGTTCGTTGCCGATATAAAAAAGGCCGCTTCCCATCCGAGCGGGAGTCTGTGTCTAGAAAGTGAATCGTGTTTTTCAATAAAAAATTCGAACTGTGAAGATAAATTAAGCGTTAGTTGAATAAGTGTTGTATATTAATTAGTTATGATAATGAAATATTGTTAAAAATAAATTTGTTTAAGACAGTTAATTCTTTAATTCGTTACAATATACAAGTGAACAGTCGGTAAATTGTGAAAGGATAAAAACCATAAATTGGTTTTTGTCTGAGTATTTAGGTATGCTCGGTGAGGGTAAATTAATCTTGAGTTCGCGTAAGCTCTCTAGATATATAACAGCTTCATGCAGAAATTCTGGTTTAAACGATACATAAAGTTGTGTATCATTAACGTAAGCATGATACTTACAGAGATTGATCTCAGTCAGTATATTTGGGGTATATAAACTAAAAATCAAAGATCCTTGCGGAACACCGCGCATTAATCTCACCTTCGAGTTTCACCATTTGATGTCTATTTGTGAAGTATTCTTGCATCATCTTAGCGGCTGTTTTAGAGAAACCAATATAATTTGGCATAGATGTACATGTCTTCTCCAAATTAATTCACATGTATTGCAAAAATATAAAAGGGTTGTTTGCAGTACCATCACATCACCAGAAAATAGATCCTCGATAATCTGAACTATTCTTGAACCAGTTTCAAGTCAAGAATCTCAAGTTCTGAGTCCTAAGAGTTCATATTTACCAACATTTGTCACGACTAAAACTTATGATATATTCATAGATGTTCTTATTAAAAATAAACGATTCTACTCAAGACTGACAAGACATAATTACATTTTTACGGTTCAAGAATATAATTGTTAGCTATTTGAATTAAGAAAATGAATTTGAATTGAAAGAGGTATTCAAGAAACACTTTATTATGAGATTTTCACTAAACAGTTTCACAGAAACGCAAGTATTTCGCTAGACAATAGCTTCCTCAGGCGTGTCTTTACTGACTAAAATCTACATTTAGAAAAAGATCTCAGTTATAACATAAAATCGTCTATAGTGCATTTCTTTTATGTCCCCCCCCTTTTATTTTTTAAACGGTTCAACTCAAAAAATTGAAATTTGGGATAATACAATTAATGGATGAATACTTTATTCTGATGTGAAATTGACAGTTGGAACTATCAAGATGGAGACTGGGCGCCAACTGGGGAAAAAGAAATAAATGGAAAAAGGGGTCTTGTGATACATGATTTTGAAGCTCCTGACGAATACATCACAACCCTAGAATATGAAGTCAATATCTTCCTCTGCTACAAAATGGCGGAACATTTAGTAGTTGCCTGAATACATTGACATTTAACTACATAATATGAGGTAATAAGCTTGAGGTCAGTTTAGAAGATGCTCGAAATAGTTGCCTTCAACTTCTTGACATATGAACACCCTGTCCGATATTTCACGCCGAACATTTTCGAACACAGTGAGGTCAATATCTCTACAAATATTTAATATTCTCTGCCGTATATCCAATATTGAAGCTGGTTCAGTTTTGTACACCTTTTGCTTCGAATAGCCTCATAAAAAAGTCCAAAGATATTAAATCTGGCGAGCGGGTTGGCCATTCTGTAGGAGCTCGACGGCCAATCTAACGACCGGGAAAAATAGTGTCCAAATAGTTTCTTACTTGTCTGGAGTAATTTTGTTGGAATACAATATCGATATCGAATTCATTAGGAGTCGCTTCAACGATTTCAGTGATGAAAGGGTCAACAGTAGTTTCCAGCATATTCAAATACAGTTTCCCTGTTGAATTTTGACCAATAAATAGGGGTTCTACAGTATGATTTCCCAATATTCCTGCTCAAACTTAATTTTTTTTCTGGATATTGGGAAAACCGAAAGCTAAATGTGAATATTCTAAAATTCTAAATAACTCAACCAACTTTATCGAGTTCTTGGAATTGCCATATGGCAGATAAAAAGACATTTTTCTAGAAATATCGATATTAATATGTTTGTCTTCAGGAAATTATTAAATATTCCGTCACTTTGTAGTAGGTGAAGATATTGGCTTCATATTTTTGAGTTATGAATTATTCGTCAGGAGCTTCAAAATGATGTGCCACAAGACCCCCTTTTCATTTATTTTTTTTCCCAGATGGCGCTCAGTCGCCATCTTGAAAGTTTTATATGTCAATTTTCCTTCAAAATAAAGTATTCATTCATTAATTTCATTATCCCAAATTTCAATTTTTTGAGTTGACCCGTTCAAAAAATAAAAGGGGCATACAGAAATGCACTGTATGAATTCTGCGAGCCTACAAAGTTAAGGTATAGAAACGGATATGGCTCTGAGAGTTACTTCTAATTATAATAAACATGTCGTTCAAATATTTTGAAATCAGAACATGTTGATCAAATTCAGTCCAATAGAAAAATTTAAATTCCAATATCGATCAAACAGAAAGCTAGGGAACAAAAATAAAGGTCGGCCAGTTATTGCGTTAAATAAAAAGGACTACGTATACAAAAGTCTAGATTTCCTTAATTCCGGAAGCTACGAAATTCTGAGGAATGGTTCTAAAATTTTGTACCGGAAAAAGTTCAAGTTAACAAACCATTAAGGCAATAGAGCTGGTTATGAATGTGAGTGATAAATGTAGGGCAGTATAAATTAGTGAATCATATCAAAAACGTAATTCTTCCTGATAACGCTAAATTATTATCGTTTCATGTCCAAAATTTATTTTCCAGTATTACGCCAATTGAAACAATCCACTAATAAAACAGTTTACCTATGAGCTCCCTATTGAACCACGTTTTTATATTACAAATGTAATAGTTAATTTTATTTTCATACTTAATAATAGTAAGAAACCTGAAACCGGTCGTAAAAATAAAATAACTAGTGGAAGTTAGACAAAAGTGTTTTCATTAATTTTCATTCATTTCATTAAAGTGATCATGAATTTCCACAAAATGAACAAGACATCAATTGCATAAAAAAAATTTTAGATTTACTTACTATTCATCTCAAAATTATTTCCAATTTGACGAAAATTTTTATTCATGCAGTGAAAGACTAATAATGAATAACATTATTTTGCATTTGAAATGCATTTGAAATGTAGGTACTTTAATTTGTAAATACATATAAAGCATGGAATATGTGTATTTCAGTTAGTAAAGACACGCCTGAAAAAGCTATAATATAGCGAAACAATTCTTGCGTTTTTGCCAGACTCTTCAGTGAAAATCTCACAATATACGTTTAAATAAAATATGTTTTCCCGTTAACCAGCACCCTTACCAACGACAACCCTCAGAAGTTGAAACATGTGCGAGCTAAGGACTAACGACGTCTTACCTTTTAACGTGTGATTTCTAACACGTATTCAAGAAACATATATTGTTTCACAATATACATATTGTTTCACAATATAGTTTCACAATATGTTTCTTGAATACGTTATGGATTTTCATCAAGTATCAGCCCATTCCATCAAATATTGAAAGAGATATTTAAGAGATATTTGTTTTTGGAAAAGGTAGAATTCGGCTTTCTACTTTTACATTTTTATACAATCAATTTGAAAATAAACTTGTCACAAAGATGTGTAGATCATGCATAGTAGTAACATTCAGATACAAACTGGAAAAAACAACCTTCTCGAACAAACTACACGAAAGAAAATGTACTTTCGAAACAACTACTTTCAAAAGGGAATTGAGTTATACAAAAAACACTTTTTCCTATTCCATTCCTATGGTAGAAGTTCTTCCGATAGGGTATTTTCTTCCAGCAGTTTGTATCTAACAGTAACCTATATACATTATGTACACATCTTTGTAAAGAGTTAATTTTGAAATTTATTGCTTCATTCTAATCCTTCCTTTGAAAGTGTTGAGAAGTACAAAGCTTTCTTTACCGAAATAAATTTAATTATGTTTATTTGCCAATTACATCAAATTTCAATGATGGTAAAAGGTATAATTTGACGTATCTGTACAAATTTCACCACATTCGATATCGATACAACACCTGGTATAGAATCATAATGATGACCAAAAGCACCCCAATCAAAGTAATAAGGAAATGCGTAACCGAAGATTGAATTATTCATATAGAATCCAAAACAAAACAACGTTTCACTCCCAATTCAGCTTAACGAATGGACATACGAACGACTTTTAAATTAAACATTTTCGATCAACGTTTTCCATTATAGTTCGTGAATTATATATACATATCGCCATTACTGTGTACGTGACATTTTCGAACGATGTAAATAATCTGTTAATTCAACCATTCTACATTCTTATTCGAAGCGGATGAAATGAAATTGAAGAAATTTACTAACTCCTAGTTCCAAACTCCAGACATCACCAGAAGATGGCAAATGATACTTTGCCGAAACGTTGTGGTAATAATCCTCCGCGACATATGAAACTTTTTTTATCAATAGTCATAGTGAAAATTTGACCCTTCCTTTAGCCATGTGCTACTCTAAATCTGTCAAATTTTACAATTTTTAGAAAATCCTCAAAAAACAATTTTTTTGTAAATTTCGAAAAATGCCTCTGAAAGAAATTGCTCAGTTGCTGACTTGTGTGTTTCACCAATAGTTGGTTCACTTATGTCTCGCTTGCGTTCACGCAGTTATTTTCATTAAGTACTTTTCTTGGTTATTCACATTTTGTCTTCAATGGAGGACCGCCTGCTCGGTACTGAAACAGCTGTCCACCGGTCGCTCTTATATTGAAATCGATATGGGAATGATCAAGAAAAGTGTCATTCTTTAGGTCGAAATTATTCAATAAAACATTATTATACAACAAAAGTTTTAAGTGGAAAGATATTTAAATCTGTTGGAAGTATTTCAAACAATGATTCAAAAGGTAGTTCATCTTGTGACCTTCTTTAAAAAATGTGGGACCTGAGGACACATCTTCCAGGATGCAATCTGCTATCAGTTTTGTGGGATACAATACGATCTTTCAGGTCTCGAGATCTAACCACTATATTATTCCATACTACAGTTATGGCACCGAATTGAATAAATTAATCAAGACTGTAAATTGGTAGGAGTTTTCTCTTCAAGTTTTGAAAATAATTCATTAATTGTTAATGAAGTTTTACAAACAATGTTGACATTCAAATCCCTGAAAATGCTACACAACTAAGGTGTCATTTCACTGATGTAACGTAGAGACGAAAACAGTATGGATACTCGAGATGAACATTTGTAACAACAACAGGAACAATTCTTGATGCAACGTCAATGATAGACGTGCTCCGGATCCTCAGCAGAGGATCCTCCAAATCCTCTACTGAAAATGAACAATTTATATAAAATATTACCTAAATCTAATGTCTGAAAGTTACTTCTTTGCATGATCTACACATCCATGTATAGAGTTACTTATTTGCAAATTGATTACTTCCTTCCTTTCTTTGGAAG